>CM035812.1:56731118-56958618 GCA_020458035.1 Magallana ariakensis | reverse complement strand
TAGCGCAGTGGCCGCTCACTGCTAGGAGAATGGGTTCCAGAGGTCGTGAGTTCAAGCCCCGGCCGGGGCGGGGGTGGAGCTCCAATAAGGTGAATTTCTCTGTGCTTTATATATATATATATATATATATATATATATATATATATATATATATATATATTATATATATATATATATACACGGCAAAACTCGAATATAACGAACACGGATATAGCGAATTTACGGCTATAACGAATTATTATTCATGTCCCGGCAAATTTCTAATATAAACCTACAGAAAATTAATGTATATAACGAACACGGCTATAACGAATTTACGGCTATAAGGAAGTAATTTTAAGACCCCCGCTGGCAAAATTTTAACGTATTTTATCATTTTTATAACGATATTTTTCCATTTCAAATTTTATAGAAAATACATGCAATTTTAAGATGCATATATAAAATATTCAAATTCAATATTAGTATACAAAAATTTTTTTAAACTTGAAATGAAATGGTTATATTGACATTTTTGTAAATGACGGTAATACTACTTTTATAACTTGCGATAGTGTGAAAAACTGTTAGCCGATTATTTTATAAGGAATTCGCTATAATATTTTTGACGAATTAGTTATAAACGTATAGCGTATTACGGCTATAACGAAGTTTTTTCTATGGTCCCTTGAAATTCGTTAAAAACGAGTTTTGCTGTATATATATATATATATATATATATATATATATATATATATATATATATGTATATATATATATATATATATATATATATATATATATATATATATATATATATATATATATATATATATATAGCGAGTTCAAGCCTCGGCCGGGGCGGAGGTGGAGCTCCAACAAAGTGAATTTCCTTGTGCTTTATATATATCTATATCATTCACTATGGGCAGGTATATGTCAATTTGAGAGTTATTGCAATGTTTGTGCTTATCATATATGTATATCTACGCAATGTGTATCGTTTCGATCCTCTCAAATTGTCGTTTAACTGTATTCCACCTGTATCTCAAACGACTGTGTTGTGCGCGGCCAGCGCGCTAGGTTCCGTTCGTCATCGAAAGCAAGATTTTTGTCTTGCCTAGATGGCCGAGTGGTTAGCGCGGTGGCCGCTCACTGCTAGGAGAATGGGTTCCGGAGGTCGTGAGTTCAAGCCTCGGCCGGGGCGGAGGTGGAGCTCCAACAAAGTGAATTTCCTTGTGCTTTATATATATCTATATCATTCACTATGGGCAGGTATATGTCAATTTGAGAGTTATTGCAATGTTTGTGCTTATCATATATGTATATCTACGCAATGTGTATCGTTTCGATCCTCTCAAATTGTCGTTTAACTGTATTCCACCTGTATCTCAAACGACTGTGTTGTGCGCGGCCAGCTCGCTAGGTTCCGTTCGTCATCGAAAGCAAGATTTTTGTCTTGCCTAGATGGCCGAGTGGTTAGCGCGGTGGCCGCTCACTGCTAGGAGAATGGGTTCCGGAGGTCGTGAGTTCAAGCCTCGGCCGGGGTGGAGGTGGAGCTCCAACAAAGTGAATTTCCTTGTGCTTTATATAAATATATATATATATATATATATATATATATATATATATATATGATTGCGCCCATGAGAAAAGGGTCTTTACGCATTTTGTATAAAACAGAGAAATAACGTCATAATGAAATGACAAAATTTATGATGTAGATTCAGTGCTTGTTTGATACGAACAAAAGACAACTCTTGATCATCCGCATAAAAAATAATTGTACTGCATATTGGAACGAATAACACTATTGTACAATTTACATTCCGTGGATTTGCTCGCGGTACTGAATCTGATATTGAATGTTTTGAATAGAAATTAATTTTAGAATTACTGGTTAATGAGAAATCATTATATTCACGACCAAGTTTTCTCTACCGATATTATAACTTGTTGATCCGCCTGTCAGCATCTGTTTACTCGCGCGGCCGACTTTAATTTCATGTAGGTCTACAATTTTCATCTAAAGCCTCTGGATCTCTGACGATTCGGGTCTAAAAATAGCTTTAAAATATGGGTGAAACCCATAGCCTTTTTATTATACGATAAATAATTTAATGATTGTTTATAAAGGCATTTATATACCGGGTATAATCCCGTCGGAAAACAAGAGAGATAATTCACTTGTGTAGAAAATACCATGAGGCTCCGCACAGGGAAATTGATATTAAAAAGATGTTTAATTTATTTATTCTGTTCAATATTAATGAGAGTTATTTTAATCTAAATTAAAGAGACTAGTGAATAAATTTTTATCAAAATAGGTGTTTAATCTATAGGTTAATACTGCATGTAGATCCAATCGTTTATCAATTGACATAACTTTTTTTTTTTGTTTTTTTTTTTTGGCTTGAACATATTTTTTTGTAAAGATGGTATATACAAAAGGATCGGGCACAAGTTCTGGAAACTTAAAACGCCCTTTCCTATGAAATTTTGACACAAAATTTACACTATTACGAAAGATGACATTGGAATTCTTTATTCTATGTACACGCACATAATAATTTTTCTGGAGATATGTAAGCACAAGAATAAAAAAAATTTAATATACTTATTATACTAAATGCGTGATTGTCATTTGAAACATACTAGTGATAGGACTGTGGCCACTTATGTGCATATGCCTCGGCTTACTAGTATTCCCCCAGGTTCTTTTTAAAAGAAAAATTCTGATACTATTTGAGAACGCGTTTGTATAAAAAAAAGGTGTTCTCAATATCTAAATGTATAAAGGTAATGTTTGATTGCGAGTGCTTTATATTTGTAAATTTTTCATCATTTATTATTTGTTAATGCCAAGTAAGAAGGCAAATAACATTTCATTGATTATGAACATAAACTGATTAAAATGCATGAAGTTATGTCTACCCATCAAACCATCCTCCATCCCACATAAAAAAAGAGATTGTTGCAAGGAATTAAAACACTGAAAAATGTAAAGAAACAAATACTTTTAAATTTTCACCTAAATTTACTCCTAGTGTGAAGAAATATTAGACATTTTAACTAATTTTAAACGCGATGTTCACCTAGTAGGATGTACAAGAGAACACTGTAGATATCATAAAAATTATTATTTTTCTTAATGTCTCCTTGAAAGTAGAATCTTTCTATTTGCTTGATAAATAATTCTTTTTATTTTAATCGACATAATGTTTAGTAACCGTTAACGAAATTGCTTTCGCCAAAGGTTAAAAAAAGTCGAACTTAATTTGATATTATACAAAATTAAGCTAACGCGCATCATAGAATATTGCAAGTAAAATGTTATGTTAACTGAATAACGCTTAAATAGCTGAAATAGGCATTTTCACATAAACCGGGTTTTTTTTTATCTTTTATTTATAAGAGCAAACAAAATATACAAGTATGCATTATATATAACTACGACTCACAATTTTTGCGTGTAATACACCATTTGTGTATCAAAATAGGAAAAACTAGTACAAAGTAAGCTATCTTAGTAACAGATAGAAACATATTAAGTAAATGTACATTTAATACCCTGGCGGCTAACCCGGATGACAAACACATCTACATACAGTCCATCACATGTTCCCTAGGGTGTAGCACATATACACATAGGCAGACCCTAAGTGTCTAGGGTATACAACAGTTATCACAATATATTTATTAAGTTTTTAAGGTTTAATGAATATTTCGATGATTTTAAGTACATTGTAATGTGATCGACAGTGGTTGTATGTGACAGGGTATGGTGGTCGCCCGCTTGGACACGTGGGTTTTCTCCGGGCACTCCGGCTTCCTCCCACAGCAATGACCCCCTCGCGCTAACATCCGTGCCAACGAGAGATATTAATATAAGTTGTAGAACTTGTTTATCAATCGTTGTAAAATAAATAAAGTTCAGTTTTTTTAATTCATATCTCTTATTAAATAATTCATTACATATTCGCTCAGACTTTGAGAGGTTTCATTTTTCATCTCAAATCTACATAACATCTTAAATTTGTAAATTCTATAAGCAACATAAGATATGGTATTATTCAAAAATTGTACCTTACGGTTATTTTCATAATAGAAACCTATAATTACATGTTTCTACATAACATCTAATTGCATTATCGTACACAGTTTTTGACCATATTTCTTTGACATTGTCACATTCAAAAATTAGATGTTCAATATTCTCTGTTGTGTCTTGACAATAATCACAACATTTGTTTGGTCTTAACCTACATTGATGTAAAAATAAATTGCAACTTAATATATCATTCAAAATTTGTAATTAAATTCACATATGTTCTTGTCAAATATGTTTTTAATTTTATTAATGTATATGCTTTTCCAGTTTTCTTTTTTAAAGTTAAACATGTTCTTATAATAGGACTGATAAATAAGTTTTCATGGAAGAATTTACATTTTTTGTCTGTTATCGTCTGAGATCCTAAATGAAATGTATAGCTTTTCACAACATTAGTTGCTGTGTATTGACTACATGTCATATCAAAATTCACACATTGTTGTCTTATAACGTTTCGTAAAATATTATATTCACGTAACCAATTACATTTTTCCGACAAAATATCAGATAATTCATTTAGTGTTTTCATTTTTACCATCTTTCTTGAAAAGATCTTTTACATATAATATTCCACTTTTTGTCCATCTTAAAAAAACACAACGTTTTGCCTTTATACTTAAACAGTTCGTTGTTCCATAGAGGTTGTTGTACAAATGTTACATTTGACATGTTAAGAATGTTTTTTTGTTTTTTACAACCATTAAAACAACAAAATATTTCTTGATAAAATTTAGGAAGATAATTAATAACTGTTAAATCTTCTATGTTTCTCTCTGTCGTTGATAATATGTAGTTCAAATTAAGGTTGACCCTTTTCAAATAAGCATTAATAACCTCATTAATCAAACACTCCGATAATCTATTAACCCAAGATGCTTTCAGTGCTTTTAACTTAAGTTCTATGTCTATTACACCGATCCCGCCTTCTTCTATTTTTCCTATTAAAGTATTTCGTTTAATTCTGTCATGTTTGTTCCAAATAAAATTGAAAATGGCTCTATTGACTTTCTTAATAAAATCATTTTCAGGAAGTGGAAGAATAGATGCAATGTAAATTAATTTTGACACAGCTAAATTATTAACAATACACGATTTGCCAAATATAGTTAGTTTGCTTTTTTTCATGACTCAAAGAGTTTTTCCATGTCATTGTAAGTTTTTATCCAATTTAACTCATTACATTTATTTTTATCATGACCGAAATGAATTCCTTAGCATCGTACTGCACTGTTTGTTACTTTTACTCCTTCTATAATTTCATGTTTATCTTTTAATTTGCCCATGATTATACATTGGGATTTATTCAAATTAATTTTTGATCCTACATGACAGCAAAAAAATTCAACAGTCTGTAAAGCCTTTTTTAGAGATGAAGTGTTTTTTAAAGTAAGAGTTATATCATCTGCGTATTGTAAATATTTAATCTCTTTATACATATCTTTAAATTGAAAACCATTTATTGTATTATTGTTCTTTAATTTTAATTCTAAAATTTCTGCTATAAAAATGTAAAGCATTGCTGAAATTGGACATCCCTGTCTTATTCCTCTTGACATTTTACATGATTTGGATATCCATCCATTATTTTTTTACTTTAAAGACTGGATTTGTATACAAAATCTTAACCCATTTTATAAAATTATCCCCAAAGTTAAATTTTTTAAAGACATTAAAGAGAAAATTCCACTCAACAGAGTCGAAAGCTTTTTCAAAGTCTAGAAATAATAGAATTCCATCATTATTATTTTCTGTACAATATTCATATATGTCCATAATTAATCTCGCATTAACGCCAATATAACGACCTCTAATATAAGCTGATTGCTCGTTTCCGATTAATTTATTAATAACCTTTTGTAATCGTCTAGCAAATATGAATGCTATAATTTTGAAATCCGTATTAGTTAAACTTAAAGGTCTATAGTTTTTTAAACTTTTTCTGTCGCCACTCTTAAATAGAACTGTGATTAATGCTAATCGTTGAGTATAGCTTAGCTCTTTTTTTTCATATACGCTTAAGAGTAAATCAAAAAATATTGGTGAAATATACTCCCAATAACATTTATAAAATTCACAGGGGAGTCCGTCTAAACCAGGGGATTTGTTGTTTTTCATATTAAAAACCGCTTCTTTGCACTCGTCTAAAGTGGATAAAGCATCACATATTAGCTTATCTTGTTCCTTAAGGGTTGGGCATTAAATGTCATTAATATTATTAGAGATTTTATTGCCATCGATAAATTTCGTCGTGTAAAGATTCTCGTAAAAATTGCATATTTCTTTAATAATTTCTGAGTTTGTATTAATTAGGTTCTGATTCAAGATCACGTTTTTCTTTCATATTAATCATTTCACTTGGTAGAGTTTCTATTTCATCGATTTTCTTTTCCAAATTTTGTATTTTTGATTTTATATTGTTTGATGACTTTTTTGCAAAGTTTATTGAGAAGTCGCGTACTCTAAGTTTAAAAGTTTCCCATCTAGAAAAAACATCGAGTGAATTGTCTAGTCCTTTAAAAATATTTTTTATTCCTTCTCTATACTCATCGTTTTCAAGGTGTGATATATTTAGTTTCCAATAGCCTGGACCTCTTTTTAGTTTATCAATTTTTACTATAATTTTCAAAAAACGGTGATCGCTCATTCTATTACCTTTACTATGAGTACCTTGAATGCGTTTAACTTGTATTTTTTCCACTAGTTCAGAGGCTAATTTACTTGTGAATATGAAATCAATTCTACTTTTTGGGTTGTTTTCCGAATCACACCAGGTATATACCTCTGTATTAGAATTTGTGTGCTTCCATATATCTACAAGATCTAAATAATTAATAATTTCTGCTAACTTTTTGTGCGATTTATCATTTTTTCTTTCAAAAGAACAATTTAATTCATTCATTTCTCAACGGTTTTGTATTACTTAATGTGTTTATATATAAATACCATAATTTAAGATATTCCAAAAAAAAAAAAAAAATACAAATAATAAAAATAACCGATACATTGACATATGTTTTCTTTAGTTCATTCATTTTCAACTATTTTTTTTTAGCTAAACTACAGTACATATCACAACCATAATGTTTGTTAAACATACAGAATAACTAACCTATGTCTAACCCTCCGATTCCGAACTCTCGGAGTCGGGATTGCAACCAGATGCATCACTGTCTAATGCCGCTCGCAATGTTTTCAACATGTCAACGATGTTTCGTTGTTTTGCTTGTTCCCGGTTTTGCTTTTGTGCTTTTGGTGCGTTATCACTTAATTTTCGCTTGCGAACTTTTGTCGCCACTTTTTTAATTATTGTTCCAAAAGTGTTCTTACCAGGCCATTTATCTTGTTTTGTGTTGATGGTCCCTGTCCTATCCAGACCGGAACCCCATTCGTCGTTGTAGGTGGTTTCCACGAACGTGGTGGATTGTTTAGCGGATCGTATTTTTTCTTGAAATAGTTTTACTTGCACGCTTTTATTTTCAATAATTTCTTCCATCACTGCCTCCTTAGTGGCGTTCCATTGCTCGTTCGTTTTGATTTTTTCCCGAGTCGCATAGCTGAAAGAGCGTCTTCTGCAGCAGTTATTTTACTGGCAGCATCTAAATCACCACAACGAATTGCTTTATTGATATAACTTGATATTATTCCAAATTGCAAACTTTTTAGTTAATATGTCATTTTGTTGATTTTTTAAATAGATAATAATAAATGAAATTTAAATTTAAATTTGATAAATTCATTATAAAACCAAATTATTAGTATGAATAATAACCTTTCAATTTTTGTACTTTAACTTATAATTATTCAAGTGAAAATATTTAGAAGAAATTTCATTATGTATTTTTAAGTCAGTCTATTATTGCAGACTATTTTCATAAACTCTGAAAATTGTTTTAACTTAATGTTTTAAATAAAACAAATGTTTGCATATAACTACAAAATGTGGTGCATACATATTAAAGCGTGAAGGCGCATGCAAGTTAACTTTACGATTGTCATTTAATTGTTGCAAAAATAGATTTATACCATACGCACCACCTTAGTTTTTGCCCCCGCCCTTTTTCTCTTGTGGTCGGTAAGTTATATATTTAGGCACACTAGCAGTATTATTTAATAGGTGCTTAAAAGTGCGGATGATTCAGGAAAAAATGAAATAAAATATTTTTTTTCAACTCTTCATTAGTTTTAGTGCAACAAAATTATAACAAACAGATAATCATTGACCACGAACATTTAATTGGCTATTTTCTCTGTGTTATTTAAATGTGTTCAGAACAGCGTACATGTTTATTATAATAAATTATAATAAAATATTAAAAGAATTTTTAAAGGCCAAATTTACTTCTGAAATTAAGTTTACAAAACCTATTAGTGATCTAATATTTCAATTACGTAAGTAGGCTAGCGATGTACATGTACTGGTTTAGATTATTTAAAGCTAGCATTGATTACAAGTTCGTGCAAAAAAATTAAACAATAAGTATTATAATGAAATAGATTTTAGATTGAATTTAGGTTTTTTCAAATCTAAATTAGTTGTTCAAAAGTTTTGGAAGCCTGATTTTTTATTTTGTTTTTGGGGGCTAGGCGAGAGGAATTTATCCACTTCTTCGTTACTATATGACAAAGGGTATATAGTTACATGTAAATTGTGCTTACAAGATCTATTATAATAATTAAACCTGCTAAGTTTGTTTTATAATACATGTGGATGCATTCCGACAGTTAAGATACTAGAAATTTTAGGGAACGCTCAAAAACATGAAAGAAGTTTTTTCAATAAAAAAAAGTTAGTGTGCTGCTTATTTGAAAACTCCGTGGCATTTGGGCTACATATATGAGCGCTAAATTATTCATGTGTCGACAAATATCCCATGTTAACAAATGAGGTAACTCATTGTATCACCGTGTGTATTTATTCACGTGTCGACACATAACCCATGTAACAAACGAGCCTACTCATTGTATTAACATGTGTACACAGTGTACACATTTTGAGTCATTACATTCTAATTAAATTTAGACATAAACTATAGTTTTCATTAAACCTTAGAGAATTAAACTTGTGGCCGATTTTATTCTTTGACAGAACCACATTATAATTTATTGCTTCAGGAACGTGATAATCTATTTAATGAACAATTTGACCTTGACAAAAATAGTGTGTGCTTCAAAAACATTAAGAAAATGCTGCGAGAGAACAAACTCACAAGCTTTAGTACTTGTAATTGAGATTTCAGTAAGAGACATGTCGAGTGGAGGAGTTAATTAATCAACGTTCACGATTCGATACCTTTACATATTTTCATTTCCATATCACTCCCATTAAAATGAGACTATCTTTTTTTTTTATTCCACTACGCTTTTATTTTTCATACATGCAGTAAACTGTTGTCAGTTAACTTTATGAAATTATTGGTGCTCGCGATTTCCATGATTTTATATTCTTGCAATTTAAGACAAAACAGAAACAATGCGGAATAAGTGCTCGCGTAAAAAATGAAATCTACAACATCAGCAACGTAATAATTAATTCAAAATAAAGTATATCTCATTCATATTTTAACTAAATACATATTTTTTTAAACTTCAATTGTAATTTAAACACATTTACGAATTTATTGATATGTACATTATCTGTATCGTACATTTTCATACTTTCTTTTAAGATGTAGTCCCCATGTAGTTTTGCAGGTGTCTACGCTAATTTCCAGACTCTCGAGATCCATGCCAAGCTTGCAAAGATGATGATTATTATATGGATATAAACTATATTAGAACTTGGTGAACTCAGTGTATCTTTTATTGATACACGTAGGAGCAAAATGACTGGCGCGAATTGTCTCTTAGAGCGAAACGTCCCGCAATCTTACTAATCTTGCTGTGTACTGGTATATTCATAAACAGGAACGGGGGGGGGGTGCAATTGCAGCAAACAAACTACCTCTTTGCCTTTAAAATGCGACTTTTGATTAAATTTACGTTTGTAATAAAGACACTATTAGGTATAATAATGTAGTAAGGAACAAGAGTATAAACGAAAGTAATTCAAATTATTGCGGATTAAAAAAATATTAAAGCAACATATATATAATTTAGCAAGCCATGAAGAATTAAAAACGAATCAAAGTAAAATATGATAAACATTGATATGAAAACACTAAAGTGACAATCATATAAGAAATAAACAGCAATTTAAAAAGTTCACCGGGATATGAAGTTGGTTGGTCACGTGATCAAATCCTGTGAAGCGCGAAGGGCTTCTCAGTAGATTTGATCACGTACCAACCAACTTCATATCCCCGTGAGCTTTTTAACATTGCTGCTTATTACTTATATTTACGTTTGAAAGAGACAAATCGTTAAGAACTGTTATAAAAACCGAGATTTTATGAATACAATAATCCAAGCGCTAGCTATGATCATTGTGACGTCACGAAAACGTTCATACAGAATTGAACGTTCTCTCTTTTCTATAGGTTCATATAAAGAAACATATTTGCAAATGTAAATATGTGTAAATGTACAGAAGAATAAAGAAGTTAAAGCAAAATGAGAAAATGAAAGATCGGCTTTTAGCGAAGGTTCCTTTTTTATATAGCACGCACCCAGGAATCCAATGTACATATATTGGTACCATACATTTTTAAAATGCCATGTTCATTGTAATACGTTATTGATAATGAATAATTTTAGAAACATTCTTTGAATTGTACATGTAGTTTATGAAAGCAGTTCTTTAATAGACTAAGATATGATTTATTCAAAAAAAGATGAATTGCGTTAAAAAGACTTAATAGTTTTCGTGACAGTTACATTTTCAATGTGCACTGATTATATAAAAATAGGTATTGATATAAAAGCATTATTATCATTAAAGTTATTAATAAGTTATTAAATAAGAATTTAGCAATGATATCTTCAAAAGCAAAGATTATAACAAATAAAACAATAGGGCTTTAACGTAATACCTAACATAAAAATGACGTTGATGAAATCATATCGTAACGTCGCATGGTGAACAACGTCATAGGCAAAAATTCATAACTTAAAATGCCAAAAAAAGATACTTATAGTTATTGGATCTTCATGAAACTTCATAACTTTAATCTTCTGACAAATATAAGTATAAATCATCCATAAAAATCTGGAATTGTGAAAAAGATGCCATAAGGGCCCTTTTCTCATGGGCGCAATCATATATATATATATATATATATATATATATATATATATATATATGTGTGTGTGTGTGTGTGTGTGTGTGTGTGTGTGTATATATATATATATATATATATTAAAATGAAAAAAAATTAACAACACTAATCGTAAAACGTAAGCGCTTTCATTTCTTCCTCAGACGTTTTACAATACATTTAAGAGTAAAAATCAACAAGCATCAAGCATTTCATGGAAAGTGGAAAAATTATTTTTTTGAAAAGCTGCTTGTATATTATTGATTTTAATCTACTTAACACAAAAATCATGATGAACAATGATTTTTGTCATACTAAGGGTCTGGTATCCAAGGACATTTATTTCCTTAGTTACGGTTGCACAAATCCTTGAAAATAAAACAATAATTTTCGCTAAACATCTAAGTAAATTATTCCTTTACATGATATTATATAGTATTTTGCTTTTTGTATTTATTATTAAATTGAATTTTCCCACTTTTAGAAAAAAATAAAATTTAAAAATATTTCATTGTAATTGTTGGCATGACAACAGGAAGAGAACATGCATTTAGATGCTTATCGATTTCGAAAAATTGCATATATTTATCACTTTATATGCGAAATCTACAACCACTGCTGGAAAAATGAATTATGTATTTCTGTTAGGGACCATCTGTACTACATATATGCAAAATAAAATCCATAGGCAACTTTGATGGGAAAAAATTGAACATGGTTTAAAAGTATATCTAATTTGCATTTTAAGCTTTTACAAAGGGGTAAGGGTAACATAAATACCAAGTATTATTGAATTAAATAGATCATATTGTACCTAATTTTTAAATCATTCCTTGGTTAGAGATGCAAATTAAGTGATATTTTCTATTTATAAATTTTTTTTAAAAAATGACATCTTAAAGATCATTCATTTTCTCCTAAAATTAGAAAACATGGACACATATACATAGGTGCAAATATTGAGTAAAATACGTATTTCATTTATAAATGAGGTATTTTACTCCTCAATGTGGTTTTGTCATAAATTTAGTGAAAATCTGTATACAAAACAGTCATTTAAATACTTTGTACAAAGAAAAACAAGGGAAGAGGTCAGGTTTTACCTTTGGAGTTCATTTAATTTGACCTTTTTGTACTTAAAGTGCAACTCTCAACATAATGAAATATGACTCGGGTATTCTTAACAAAAAAATGTGAACAATAATATCAAATACCAATATTGTTTTAAATTAAGTACTATATGATTATGATGGTCAGAATGAATATATAGAAAATATATACATATATATATATATATATATATATATATATATATATATATATATATATATATATATATATATATATATATATAATATATATATATATATTCTGTTAAAGTTGCATTTTTCCTGACCTTTTTGTACTTAAAATTTGCTACATTTGTAACTTTTAATAATAACAGTTTGATTTGAAATAAAAGCTTTCTGAATATTTAGATTTCTTATGATTTCAATGCAGTTTTCTTGAGAAGTTTTTTTTTTCCAATTCATAAATAAGATATCATATGTCAATTTTTAGAAAGAGGGCTTTAAATGTGAAATGCTTACAAAAATGGCTTAAAATGTTCCAGGCTTTTTCTTTGTATTTGAAGCAGTTTACACTGGAAGTCTATCACCTATCAAGCTCTCTGATAGGCGTAATTAATAAAAGTGACCCCAGTTTAGAAGAAAGACATGCTTTTCATCTCTACATGTAATACTGAATCTCCAGTCTACTCTAAGAGATTTCAAGTGGTTCTGATAAAAATGAAACAAAAATAAGATTTTTGGGTTTTGTTTTTTTTTTTTTGGGGGGGGGGGGGGCAAGTCCATCATAATTCATTTTTCTAAATTTAAGAAGAAAAAAATTGCTGCATGAAAAAGTATTTGCAGAGATGTTATTAAAAAGTGAAGGTCAGAAAAAAGAAATCAATGAGTTATCTTTTTCCTCAGAAGGCGAAATATCCAATTTAGTTGTTCAACTGATTATTATATAGATTTTATAGTCCAACACAGTCACCAATAATTTCCTTCTTTAAGTGATATCAGCCCGAATCGTATTTGGATGTACCTATACCAAATCAATAACAATAATTATTTCAGTTAAATTGGACATACCCCCCCCCCCACCCCCACCCCCAAGACCCACGTGCACCCATGCAAGAATTTCACATCACAAAAAAAAATCTTGAACATCAACTTTAATTTTTTACCATCATTCATTTTCTTGTACATGTATTTAAGATGTAATAATAATTTTCAATGAAAATAATTCAACAACTCAAATCAAGTGGTAATAAATCATTAAGCATCAACATTGACTTATGAACACATTTTATTTTTAAAAGTATGAGACAGATTTTAAGTCAGGCACACATTTGCTTTGAAAAGTTAAGAAAATATACCTGTTTGTACCTTTGTTTTAACCTAAATATCCATATGCATAATTATATATAATTTTTAAATTTTATTTGATAAGATTGTCAGTTTCAGTTGAAAGCCAGTTCATCTTTTCTGTGGAACAAAATGGCTAACATAACTGTTTATCTGCAAGGATGAAAGAAATATTCTGCAAAAGAAAATCATCCCTTGCCAACTTCAGTTTTAATTCGTTGCATTTGTTGGTCTGTTTTTTCACAATTGCACTTTCACCCTCTTCTTTTGCAATATTCAAATATTTCAAGCATTGTCTCTGATCTGTCTGGTGTTAATATTTCAAATCTTTTGTGTAGACATGGTAGACTTTTGTGTCCATCCTTGTTTAAGTTGATACATTTGGCTTGCATTTGACACATGTTTTGTTCACAACCCACTAAGCTATCTGTAATAAAACAAAGAACCTGTTACAACTATTACACCCTTCAATCCCATACAGCAAAGTATTTTACTGTTATAATTCATAAAATATATAGTGAAAAATCTTGAAAAATCTTGACTTTTTTAAACAATATGGTACAAGTTGTCGGTATTATGTGAATACAACATTAATTATCGACATATAGAATAAGAAGAAGACTGACCAATTATTCACACAAGATACGTTTACACTTGTATACTAAATGTACCAAAATAGCTATCATAACAGTTATAGTCTATATATGTATGTTGATATATTTTTGATTAAAAGTGTGTACTAGGATCCGAGTTCACAAACAGCAAATACAACATCCGGAATACCGTAAAATAAAAGTTAGCGAACATTTAGATATTTGCGGGAAAAGCCATTTTACCGTGATTCCGCTTTATAAATTTTATAGCGACAACGTACTTGAAAGGAGAGAAAAAGAAAAACATTTTATACGAACTCTCAAACCATCTTTAAACAGTGATATAGCAAAAAAGTAATATATATCTGTATTTACTTTGCTTAACTATGCAATAACATGAACGTTATAAACTGTTTCCTTATACTATATTGTGACGTCATTGTATTGTTTGTATAACGTCATGAATTTTAACGTCACTAACGTCACTGTAAAACGTCTGAGGAAGAAATGAAAGCGCTTACGTTTTACGATTAGTGTTGTTAATTTTTTTTCATTTTAATATATATTGCCGGACACTGTGACTTTTTATTTTATTTGGATATATATATATATATATATATATATATATATATATATATATATATATATATATATATATATATATATATATATATATATATATATATATATATCAAAATAAGACATAGTTTCATATTATTGCGATGTTGTATGTCTTAAAGAAACAATCAAAACAATAGAATTTGAAACGGCATTCTTACCTTACTTGTTTAGTGTGATTAAATCCAACTCTGCTAACTATTTTTTTATCCAAATATAAGTTTGTTCTTCTATAAAGTTGGCAAGATATTCGGCAGTTAATAAAAGTAGAATACAAAACATAGAAAATTTAGTCGAGTAGACCTTGTTTAAAAAAATTTTCAAATTACCTCACATATAAACATTAGGCCATTTGTTGTTTGCGTTGCTGTTCACGCATTTTCAAGCTTTCGTATATATTGAGAAGAACTACATTGAACCAGCAGTATTGGTGTACATTATCCCAGAACATTCTGCTGTAAGAGAAATGAAATTGGACACCTTATTCGTTGATTTCTTAATTTGCTGCAATCCTCTTTTCATTTGCAATTTTAGACAATACTTGAATGAACATAGATAATTACATAATACAAACAGTATCTTTCGCCAGTATCTTGTATCACCGTTGACGCCTTCCGTATTGTTCAAAAACATCTCGTGACAACCTTTTTATTTTCCTTTTCTCTTTTTTAATTTTTTTTTCTTTTTAGTGTTTTCAAAGAATAGCTGCTCATTTCTATTTATAATTTTCTTTTGTTATGATAAAAAATTTTTCAATGAGTAATTTTATTGTAATGCTTCGTTTTTGGAATTACATCTACTAATAAACATAAACATGAGATGTTAAGGGAACATAATGCAAACAGATGAGAGTTATACTTTACAAAGTTGACAACTTATAATATACCTAAAATGTACAATATATAACCGTTCTAAATTTACAGACACATACGAAAATAAATAGTCTTTTTCGTTTCTTCACAAAGTATAATTTCTTTATTTCATCTTAGATCTAATCTAGGAATATGGGCTGGAGCATTTCTGCGGACTTCCTCCAATGAGAGCATGGATTATCATTGTAAGTCATTATACGTGGACCCCGGATTGATCCTAGACCAATCGCAACCAAGAGAGGATGTATTGTGTATGTTTTATAACAACTCCATTAGGAAATTTAAAACTGACAGCTGTGACAACAAAAAATCTTTTCTCTGCAAAAAACAAACAAACGGTATGAACATTTTTCGTTTTATCATTTCTTTTAACCGACATGCAAATTGATAAGTGTGCTTTAAATGAAGGTGTTTTTATTTAAGAAATAAGGAATCATTGAGTATTATGAGGTGATCAATTATGGTCAGGGGTTATAAAACCCAATAAATCCCACAGGGCTTTATGAATGATTTCATCTGTCCTATAACACACCAGGCCGTGAAGACAAATTGAATACAGCGCACTACAGCGTTATGATAATTTGTTTGCACAGCCTGGTGTGTTATTAGCGCGGTATTCAGTTTGTCTGCACGATCTGGTGTGTTATTAGCACGGTATTCAGTTTGTCTGCACGATCTGGTGTGTTATTAGCACGGTATTCAGTTTGTCTGCACGATCTGGTGTGTTATTAGCACGGTATTCAGTTTGCACGATCTGGTGTGTTATGACCGATGATATCCTAAACCTTTTTTAAGCGAGGTCACTAGCTACAGTGCTGCCATCCTGAAAGTTGACAAGGATAGGATAGGATAGGATAGGATAGGATAGGGTGCACGATACATGATAGAAATAAAAAGGTTAAGTTCTATCCTATCCTATACTATTCTGCAACCTGTAGTCAATCAGATTCGAGTATAAATTTAAGAGTGATTTTGCTAAACGAAAATCAACTTAAAAATGCATTTACAATGTCAATTTAATTCATTTTACAAGTTGAAACATTTGAGAATGATTATTGATGTATTTTATTAACAAAACGGTGCAGAACATTGATGTGCGCTAGTTTGTCAATGCGTACATAAGTATGGCGTTACTGTGACAATTCGATGTCACACATGATTACTTCATAAATACATTTCTTTACTTAATTTAAAGTCTACAAAATGTTAAACACTCAATTAAATTCATAGACGAACAATTCGGCATATCAATAGATAAACATATAAACAAGAAACAGACATTGTTTGTGTGTGCTTTTCACGTTTCATATTATTTCTTCGATGTCCGATAACAGGAACGTATATTTCTGTCCGATATTAAAGTGAACAGACCAATAATAAATGTTAGCTTACTATAAATGCGTATGACTTTATATTTTGAAAATAGATCTGAATGGTTTTAGTACAAATGCGATCTTTTTATTGATTCCAAAAAAAATTATAACTTCCAAATCGCGTTTACCGGCATTTATCGCCGAACGAATCGGCCGATTACCGATAATTTCACTCGGTTATTATGTGATAAGAAAACAAATTTGATAAAAATGTTTGTTTGAACATTAGTTCAATAAATGCATCGTTATGTATCGGTTTTTAATACAGAAATCTTATTATAAAAAAAAGAAAAATCTAATCGCTTACCTGTTTGTTTACAAATTAATTTTAGTTTTATTTTGAATGGTCGATCCAAACATGATAAAAATGGAGAATACACCTGTAAATCATCCAGTGAAGTAGACTATTGTATTGCTAGTATAAGTTTTATCAAGCACGTATCAGAAATGAGGGTGCTACCTTTTTCAGAGTTATTGTCAGATGTACACAATCCAATTCAAGTTATAATGTCTTCTGTTCGAAAAACAAACACAGGTTTATGCACTTCAACAAATGATTATGAATTGTCAAATAAATGTATGAATATAGATGTTGCAAAAAGGTGGGTTATTGACGAAAAGGTCACTTATCATAATGTTGTAGATAGTAAAACATCTCTTATCAATAGTTTGGAGGATAGACTTAAATGTTGCACAACTGAACATGTATCTATGGATTTTATTAATAATATTGTTTATGTAATACTTTCTGATCTGACTAGGAGCTTAAAAGATGAGACAACACATGTATTGCGAATTTAGTCATTTTATTAAATGACTAGAAATTAAACAATATAAGGGGAGATTATTCAACATCAACTTGCATAAAATTTACGACAAAAATCTTTACACTTCAGCTAATAATCTCCCCTGTTAATACTGAGTATGATATAACAGTTTAATACAATTATACAAATAAAAAGTTGGCGTCATATAAAACAAAAAATGCCAACAAAAAAATACCAAACAGCAATATACAGGGGAGCATGTAGGGGATGGAGGGTGGGTAATTCTGACGATAAATTTTGTTCGTTTACACTGAACACTAAAGTCCGCCAAAATGACGCTGAAACTTGTTTCGCGTACTGACCCACAAATTTGATTGGTCAACAAGTATTGCGGGTAACCCCTGATGCTGAACCCCTGAAGGCACTATACATACTAATAAATCACATTAAAAGAAATCTCATTAAGTTTACATAAATGTTATTATTTAACAATAATACTGTATTATGTAATACTTTCTGATCTGACTAGGAGCTTAAAAGATGAGACAACACATGTATTGCGAATTTAGTCATTTTATTAAATGACTAGAAATTAACCAATATAAGGGGAGATTATTCTACATCAACTTGCATAAAATTTACGACAAAAATCTTTACACTTCAGCTAATAATCTCCCCTGTTAATACTGAGTATGATATAACAGTTTAATACAATTATACAAATAAAAAGTTGGCGTCATATAAAACAAAAAATGCCACAAAGAGCAAACCATGGTTTGCCACAAACGTATAATGGAAACAGAAGACGTTTGTAGAAAACGCCAACTATAGTGGACTAGCCAGATCAGGATAGGAAACAGCAAAGACACAAAAACAAAAGGGGACATTGCGGTATAGCGTAGTTAACTAAAATAAAAAAAATTCACAACAATGTACATGTGAGTAAACTATTAAAATATCACAAAATAATGTGAGACATATTCAAGTTCTTTAACCCCATAATGCTGCTTAATTTATTAGACATAAAGAAAAAACCAGCGGGCACAGCTCACAGTAAGGTAAACAATAACTGATATGACTAACTACCTATATAGCACAATGAGGCACGAACATCAAATTATAAAGACATCAGCCATAACAATTACAAAATATTTCTTAAATGTAAACACAACCACAAAAACATTGGCACAGCAGTTAGCATCAGTTGAGTATTGTTGAGTTAAAAAATGTACCAAACGTAATACAGCAGTTCAAGTCTGACCTACAATACATATCATCACAGCAGTTGAATTCTGACCTGTGTGATATAGGTGATAGCAGTTTACATCTGACCTATCACCATGCTATAATTTGAAACAATAATTCTAATATATCTACGAACTGCATCAGAGTTCCACCTTCCCATTTTCTGTATACAGTTCTCTGAAAACCCAAGTTGTGCTGCATGTGTAGCAGCCCCTATCCTAAAACTATGACCTTTATAGAGTGCGGGATTAAGACCAATGAACCGTATGGTGTTTTGTAAATGTTTTGTCACAAAGCAATAAGTAACTG
This sequence comes from Magallana ariakensis, assembly GCA_020458035.1. Classification (NCBI taxonomy): domain Eukaryota; kingdom Metazoa; phylum Mollusca; class Bivalvia; order Ostreida; family Ostreidae; genus Magallana; species Magallana ariakensis. The sequence goes on along the minus strand of CM035812.1, from coordinate 56,939,144 downwards.
GGTCTCCCCCCATTAATTGAAACAACGGGCCAGATTTATGTTGAAAAGTTTGAATGAATTGTTATAAAGAATGAACTGGGCACATGTCAGTATTTGTTGACGCTTTCAAGTGAATTTGGAACAATTCTTTAGACTTGTTTGTTTTAAAGTTCATAAGAACTAGTGAGACTGCTGAAAGTGAACCTTGTTGAAATTCAAAAGAGATATCTTCTCTTTGGACAACAGAATTTACATGTGACCTATGTTTAACCACTAATTCCCCTATGCGTAAAAAGGCATTGAAGGCCAGAAGAAAAATAGATTTCAACAGAATTCTATGCATATTATTCAAGACAGCTGATTGCAAACCTGTCACTAACCGAGATAGAATTGGGGCAGTAATTGGAAGACGAGAGTCCTTGTTAGGAGCCGAGTGATGACAACCCTGTAAAATCTTTCTTACCAAAAATGTATTTGTCGTATCTGATAAACCTAAAATTTTATGAACATAACTGACTGCCGAGATGTGCGTAGAAATACTATTTGGAGAGTAACCATTACAAAATAGGTATGCAATAAAGTTGCATAGTATACATGTAGCTGGGCTAAGGGGCAAAGAGGAATCTTCTGGAAATCTTTGTAACAACATCTGCCATGTCCTGCGGTATGCCAATTTTGAACTATTTGCTAAAGAAGCAGCTAAAAGACTGCGAGCCTCTTTTGTTAGATCTTCAAGAGATCCTGTGGGATGGGTGTCTGTACCCTGTCGAGGTGTGGTGAGGACTGGAATGCAGCCTGGAATTGAAAGCGTGATAAGCGGTCAGCTGTTACATTGTGTTTTCCTGGTATATGTTTTGCACGAAAATAAATATTGTATGAGAGTGTAGCTAAAACCAAGCGTCTTATTAAACGCATAATTGACTTGTCCTTTGATGTTTGTTTGTTATGATATGAACCACTGCCATGTTGTCAGACATAAATAAGACTTTTTTGTCTCTCATACTACTTCCCCAAATTTCAATGGCTAAAACTATGGGGAAAAGTTCTTTTACAGCAATCTGATATTTGACAAGATCATCATCCCAAGATGAAGCAAATCATGAAGACCCTAATGTTGCTGCAAAGCCATGACAGCCTGATGCATCTGTGTGTAGGGTGACGTGATCTGATGATAACCATTTTGGCGGCAAGAAAAAAGATTTGCCATTAAATGATTTAATAAATGTTAGCCATGTATTGATGTCTGCCTTTGATTCGTCTGACAACTGAATTTTGCTATTTGGTTCAGACAACCCACATGTGAGATCTATAAGTCTTCGAAGAAAGGCTCGACCTGGAACCACTACTGAGCATGAGAAATTAAGTAGACCTATCAGAGATTGCAGATCTTTTAATGTAGTAGATTTCTTGTGGAACATTTTTTCTAGTGCCAATCTGGTTTTTTCCACCTTGTCAATAGGTAACCTTGCTTGCATTATTTCAGAATCGATCTCTATCCCATATATAATAATTTTTGTAGAGGGAGGTTGAGTTTTTGACATTTTTATTGGAACCCCAATCTTTTTGCAAATATAAAGAAAATGAGTCAAATCATTCCTACAATCCAAAGCATCCCTGGGCCCAATAAAGAAGAAATCATCTAAAATATGTGACATACCCCCTCCCTTATACTTTGTCTGCATGATCCATTGCAATGCAACACTTAACTTTTCAAATAATTGACACGAGCTACTTGCTCCCATAGGCAAGCATTTGTCAAAGTAAAATTTTTCCTCCCATTAGAAACCTAGTAGGTGATAATCAGAGGGGTTAATAGGGATAATCCGAAAAGCATCCTCTATATCTGTTTTTGCCATTAGACAATATGGCCCATAATGTTGCACCAAGCTGATGACCCAGTCAATCGTGTCATATTGTACCACAGAATTTTCCTTAGGAATATTTGTATTGACAGAGTTATTTTTCGGGTATGATAGATCATGGATAATTCTAAACTTCCCTTGTTCTGATTTAGGGACTATTCCTAACGGGGATGAAACGAAAGGAGAAAACGGTGGCTCAGAGAATGGGCCAGCAATACGATCGAGCGATAACCCCTTGCTGATATGCGCATTTATAATCTCCCCATGAGAAGCCGTTGATTTATGATTTGATGCAATATGTGACTGTGGTGTTTCAGTGTAACGAAAACCCATAAGTAAAGCCATCTATTAAATACTTCTTTAATTGCTCGTCGTAACCTTGAAGTTCTTCACTAAGTTTGTCTGGTTTTACTGGGGTTGGAAGTTTTAATGTCAGTGTTGGACTGTGAGTTATTTTTACATTTAAATTTTGGGTGGTTTGCTTTACAATTTTGGCAATTGTGTGTGAAGGGACAGGGGGTTGATTTGCATCTATCTCCCTGGTTGTAGGCATAACAGAATCTAAGCCCCCCAGATCGCCCGGCAGTTGCCTGCTTCCCACGAAAGGGCTGCCCGAAGTTTTGTTTTGTAGACAAAGCAATTGCCTTCCCCCTTAACTCTCAACAGGTTTTTGCCATGGGAGATCAACTGATTCCCGTAATCTTCGAAAAGATTCGTCATAGGATCTCCATGCCGAATCACCATGGAGCTTGTGCATTTCCCTAACAAAGGACATGTACTTGAGCAGGTGAGGAGCTAACTCTGGTTTTTTCTGAATGTTGATACATGTGAACACCACAAATGCATCTGTCCATTGATTAATAGAAAGAGGTGTTTTTGATTTTGAAGTATGTTGCAGATTGATTATACCAGGTGAAACTAAAAGAGTCACAGGGTCTTCCTCTTGGTGTGATAACAAACATCTAATGTCAATATATTCATTTGACCAGATTTTTGATTTAATTTTGACAGAAATTGATGCACCAAGAAGAATCCCATCTGTGATTTGAATACATTCTGATGATTGTTTGACATTATTTGCTGTGCCCGCTGGCTCACCTTCAAACACTTTATTAATCAAGTCTGACACTGTTGAGGACGTTCCCTGCTCTGACACTGCTGAGGTTTCAGATTCATGGGATTGATCACTGTGGGGAATGGTAGCATTGGCCACTTGTGTCCGGCTGGCCTGGGAGGACTGAGAGTCGCTGGCGATTTCTGTAGCTGTGCTGTCATGCATGTGCATGGCGGCATTGGCCTGTTGTTGGCGGATTATTTCGGCTGCCAATTGCTGGTAGTCGATGTCTACCCTTGCCTTTTTTGCACTTGTGGGAGGGCTCCCTGTGGCTGGGGTATCCAGAGCCGATTTCCGATTCCTGCGTGGAGGCATGGCTTCTACAACAGTTCATTGAATAATAAAATATAAGGTATACAAGGGTCATAAAATGCCTTAGAAATGCCTGTTGTATATATGTTTGTTTATCCAAATTGCTAGCTTCCCAATCTACAGAGAAATAAACAATGCATGCTGTTTCAACTGTATTAAATTTATATCCATTAATAAACTTTGTATTTAACACAACTGTTGCTAGCAAATTATACAATTCTAGAAAGAGCGAGATACATGTCAACTATAATTGACTATGTACCTATTGTACAAGTGAACTGAATCCTCAGAGACTGTGTGTTGCGTAACTCTGACACTTGTTTGGACACACTGCGTTTGCTCATAGAAATTGTGCACCCTTCTCTGAAAGGTGATCTTAAAATGTTGCACACTACTCTGCGTGTGAATGGAAGTTACACACTACTCTGCGTGTGATTCTAAAATTTGCACACTACTCTGCGTGTGGTTAATAAAGTTGCACACTACTCTGCGTGTGGACTAAAGTTGCACACTACTCTGCGTGTGGTCTAAAGTTGCACACTACTCTGAGTGTGCACTACAAAATACGCAAAATACACTATGTGTGTCAGGTCTACAAATTAACACATGTCACTGTGTGTGAACTTGAAATTATATTTATAGTTATATTGTACACAAAGGTCATATTGAAGTTTTTTCGCAGCATACCATACTAAGTGTAAACTCAATACTTTCAAATTGCTGCATCAGAACAGCATTTTATGCTACTACATGCATATAATGATTGCGAAATACCTATAGCACAGAAACTTTAAATCGTTCATAATTCAATCAGTTCTCTTAAAGTGTTGCATAATGAATAGTAGAGTAATGTATATGACAATAATTATAACCCTACTTTGAACCATACATTCAACCTAAACAAACGATACTTATTAACTTGCCTGGAAAATTGAATAACAGCTATCCGTATGCTATGCATGAACTTCCTCGTATGTCTGGAATGACCCTCAATGTGCACTCAATCTCTTCCCAGGTATGTCAGGTCTGCCCAAAACCCTCGGTGCGCCCAGAAGTTGATCCCAGCCATATCCTTTGTCTGTTCCTTCAATAGGATGTTGGTCCGGACGACATCCTCGTTGAATGTTGGCGTTGATGCCCAAGGTTGACGACGTAGAAGTTGACCAATAATGATTTGCTGCATTCCTACTCCTTCCTTTAAATGCGAAGCATACGCTAGAATGTTTTTGACAACCTTTTCCGGGGTATCCGTACACAGATCACTGCTGCCCAGCTGCATGAAGCAAATCGACGGGGGCGGCAATGTGAAATTCAAGAATTCGAGGCAGTTCGGTATTCTACGAAATGTCAATCCTCCACGAGCTCGGATGTCCACCACAAACGAAGTGTCCAAATTTAAGTTCTTGTAAGTCACATTAGAATCAATAAATTCTGTAAGTCGACGGATATATGAATGACCCAATAGACATACGCGAGTCACTGAATCTGACGCCATTGTTTACCAATTAGCTCTGGACGATGACCTGACGATCCTGGGAAATTAAACGTTAAATTCACATAATAACTTACTGATGTTCTTTTTAAGGATTTCCGATAAGTCCTTGAAGCACTTTTTATTGTTTTGACAAACAATAAACAGATGATTAGACGATAATTCTGACGATAAATTTTGTTCGTTTACACTGAACACTAAAGTCCGCCAAAATGACGCTGAAACTTGTCACGCGTACTGACCCACAAATTTGATTGGTCAACAAGTATTGCGGGTAACCCCTGATGCTGAACCCCTGAAGGCACTATGCATACTAATAAATCACATTAAAAGAAATCTCATAAAGTTTACATAAATGTTATTATTTAACAATAATACTGTGAGAAGAAAGTGGTAATACACTTGTACAAAGTGCAAAAGAAATTTTTGGTACACAAAAAATGTATTCATGTGATAAAAATCCCACGGCTTTTAAGAAACCATGGTTTAAAAGAGGATGTAAATCTGCAAGACAAAATTTTAGAAAAACAAAAAGATTATATAAAAATTATGATGGGGAAATATTTAAAAATAATTTGTATTAAAAAGAAAGATTGTGCAATAGGAAATTAAAACATGCAGCTGGTCAACATAGAACAATAATGAAAGATAGATTAAAGTATTTACGCGCAAAAGACCCAAAGGAATACTTGAAAATTCTCAATACGAATTGTGGTAATAAGTCAACATGTAATGCTGACATGAATGATCTTTTGATTCTTATAACAAATGCTGTAACACTGAAAATGATGGACCATGTGAACATATTTTATCTCAAGATGAACTGAGATTATTATATGATGGAGAACTTAATCATTTTATTAATCAGCTAATTACAAGTATTGAAATTAGTAGATGTATTAAAGCACTGAAAAATAATAAGTCATGTGGGATTGACAGGATTTTTAATGAATATATCAAAAATACATGTAATATTATGTTGAATCTTTATGTGGAGTTATTTAACAAGATTTTTGAATCTGGAATTATACATACACAGTGGATACATGAAACATTATCCCAATTTATAAAAAAAGGTAACAATACTGACCCGTCAAACTATAGATCAATTACACTTATAAGTTGTCTAGGGAAATTATTTACTTCTATCCTTAATGAAAGATTGACTGAGTATGCAAATAGAGAAGGACTCATTTTAGAAAATCAGGCTGGATTTCGTAAAGATTATTCAACTGTTGATCACATTTTTTCGTTGTATTCTTTGATTGAATTATCTAAGACATTTAAAACAAAATTGTTTTGTGCTTTTATAGATTTTGAAAAAGCATTTGATTCAGTTTGGCGTGTTGGTCTATGGAACAAAATTTTGTTGAACAATATTGATGGCAAGTGTTTTAACATTATTACAAATATGTAAAAGGGAATTAAATCTTGTGTAACTACTAAGGGTTTAACTTCTGATATGTTCCCTTGTACAAGGGGTGTTAGACAAGGTGAAAATTTGTCCCCATTTTTATTTTCACTCTATCTTAATGATTTAGAAGTGTTTTTATCAACAAATGATGTAAAGGGTTTGAATCACTTTCATATCAATTAGAAAACAAATGTTATTTGTATTTAAGACTTTTTGTACTATTATATGCAGATGATACAATATTATTATCAGAATATCCTGATGATCTCCAACATCAACTTAATGTTTTGCAAAGATATTGTAAAAACTGGCACCTCAAAGTTAATAGTGATAAAACAAAAATTGTCATATTTAACAAAGGTAGATGTCATGTTGATTATTCATTTAAGTACGGGGACATTAGTCTAGAAGTTATAGATAATTTTAAATACCTTGGAGTACATTTTTGTAAAAAGGGATCATTCAATCTCAATGTGAAAGAACTTTGTGAAAAGGCTACTAAAGCTATGTATAGTGTAATAGGCAAATCTAGAAAACACAATATGTCAATTAATTGTAAATTAGATATGTTTAACAAAATTGTGAAACCTATTTTACTATATGAATGTGAAGTTTGGGGATTTGGTAATATTGCCGTGGTTGAAAAGTTGCCTCTGAAATTTTGTAACCATATCTTAAACCTAAAGTCGTCAACACCAAATTATATGGTTTATGGGTAACTTGGACGATATAGTTTCGTCAAAATTACAGTATTCAATGGGTAAAATGAACAGACCCTGGTTTAAATTTATTGTTAAAATAATAAATAATTGTGGTCTATCGTTTATTTTGTACCATCAAAATGTAAATATCCAGTGGCTTAAGAAATCTGTTTTTCATATACTTCTGGACCAATTCAAGCAATCATGGAATAGTGAAATGTATAATTCATCAAAAGGTATTAACTATAGAATTTTTAAAACCACGTTATCCTTGGAAAAATACTTACTGGTTCTGCCTTTTAAATATCAGAATTTTTTGTACTTTTAGAACAGGTAATGCAAAATTGCCTATAGAACGAGGTAGATGGTATGATATACCTCGTGAAAACCGTATATGTTCCATATGTAACTGTAATGAGATAGGAGATGAATTTCATAAAGTAAAATATCGGATGTTAATAATCAATTTATTTCATAAATGCTTTCTACGTTAAGAACACATTTTTTTTCATTACAATGAACTTTATAACAATTCGAATTTGACGACTCAAACCCTGGGAAAACAACAAAAATGTGTAATATAAGCGGTTGAGAGTGTAGATATTTGCTTGTTTCATTTCAAGCGTAAGGGCTGCTGTGCATTTGTGACGCCTAATGATACAATTATATCATTAATTATATCATTAAGCGGCGATATATCATTAACAGTTGGAAATGTCAACTGTTAACGATCTCCGATCCTCTGAGTCAGCAATGTTCGATAACTCTAAATTATCCGGATTTTTTATCCGTATCATAAATCTGCCTTTTGTATAGACAAAATTAATTAATCTTGTAGTGTTATATATAATATAACATTGGGTTTTTCAACGAACTGGTTGGCTTAGTGGTTCAACAAAGTGGACAAAATTGCAATAACTTCGTAAAATGCATGGATACCATTAATAAATTTCTCTTTATTTCTTTTCATTTATAACGTTTGAAGGATAGGTAACATTTTTATGATGAAAAAAATACTTTGAGGTTGAGGATCGAAGAACCATAATGCAATATTTTATATCATTAGGCGTTGCAATTGCAACGCTTTCTGATATTTAAATCATTAAGCAGCGTTGTATAAAATAATAACGGTTGTTACAATGCAGTCTGTAACAACTGATGCATAATACAGATTATAAGCAGCATGGTGTCATATTTTACACAAAAACCTGTTATTTTTAACCTTACCTCCAAATACGAAAACTATAGGCGTAAAATGTCACTAGAAACTCTTCTTACCGAATGAATCTTTTATTTCTCTATATTACGTATCATATTCATTGATGACGTCACAGGTATGTTTAATAGAGAAGATCAATGTCGGGAGACAAATCACCAGAATGCAGTGTAAACAATGCCGAACTAAGACTTATTTAATACAGAAACCCCAGATATAAATGAATATCAGTTAAGATATGATCAGGATAATACAGGCATTGATATTTTGTTTTATCAGCAAGTGTTATAAGGTAAGCAGATAAACATTTAAATGGCTTGACCGGCCTCTGTCGGTGTGTACAAAAAGGCAAAAGTGTAACAATACCCGGATGTTATGAAAGATGAATTTCGCAAATATATAAAGCATATGACCTAAAATTCTTGAAAAGTGCTTCTAGAATCATTTGCTTCATTGTTGTAAATGAAAATAACGTAGTATTTGCAATGAAAATGAAGTTGTTGAGAGTGTTTGCGATAAATAATGACAATATTTATTTTGTGCGATTCACAATAGGATTCTAGCAGTAATAATCATAAACATGAACTAATTGCCTTTCGAATTATTGTATCATGCATACAAAGAACTTCAGGTTGTGTTCCACTTGGTAAAATAGTGATTTATTTTTTACTGTCACGTGATACCATGGCACGACAGCTTCAAAGAGCGACTCGATTCCGAAGGAGAAATATAATTCCTTAGTTAACACATTCACTTGATATTAATATTCAGCATTGTTTTAATGAAAATATTTTTTAAAAGACCATAATATCGACGATGTATAAACTAGAAGTTGCACTAATCTACCCGCATAGTTTAAGTTCGTGTACATATTCAGCAAACCATACCATGTCATCAACATACATTAATGTAAAAAGATTTAATTCTTGTTCTTTAAAAGGGACATTAACATTAATATGTACTATGAACTCCATTGCTATATCATTAACATACAATGAAAAAATAATAGGGGACATTCATCAGATCATTCACTATAAAGTCTTCTCTGTTTGAAATCCGCGCATTTATATCACCTTATATCATAACTTTCCCTTTATTTTGGAACGTATTTTTTGTGTTTTCAGATCATTGAACAGGTCACAATCATATTAATTCAATATAATAATAAAAAATTATTATGTTATTGAGAGGGTCATTAAAATTTAGGTTCAAGGAAATATAATTTAGTTGAAAAATATTCTAGTTTGTTTTAATATATAGTAGTATCCACAGATATTGAGCTAATGCAATCAATGATGATTCCACACTATCTTCATACATCACAGATTGAAAGGTGGGCAATGTGGCAAATGGGTCTATTGTTCATATGTATTTAACTTCGTTAAGCTGATTTGGTTTTATGTATAATATCTGGACACTGATCAGATGACCGATGTAACTTCAGTGCCTTACATTTTCGTAAATTTGTATAATTGATGTTGATGTTTTTAAAGATAATGTATTTATTTTTTAGGGAAAACGCCAGACTGCATGATGACATCAAAAAGAAGTGAAATCAGTAATGATGGCAATCACGTTTTGTGCCAACGTACTGAATCTCGAGACTCAAGTATACCATACTTTGCTATATTTGAAAATGACACTTTCTTTGCAAAACACAGTTTTCAGCCGCGAGAAACCTGTAAAGGTTACATTAAAGACCCGGTAATAAGACACGTTAGTAAGTATTTTACCATAATATTCAGTGAAAATATAGATGCATGCTTTAGTGTATTATGAAATATAATACATAAAAAATAAGTATTTTGCAGTGCGATCAGTATGTCAAGATTTATTATTCACAACCTATTAGATGATATTATTGAAAATTACGATGACGTTCCAGACGTGTAATCTTTTTCTTTCTATTATTGGCACTTTTTGTAGCGTTTTCTTATCTTTTTTTCATTTAAGTTATATTAAAGGGTTTTTTTATCTCAAACTTTTCAAATTTTGTTTTCCTATTTTCTTAGTCTAAAATAGTTTGAATGTCAAATAAAGTTACATGCGAGATACAAAGTTTTGTCTAGAATTCACGAGTCTTGTTACTATTTACGTATTGGTTCTATTTTTAAAAAGTTTTAATTAAACTTTGCTTTCTTTTGTTGATAAAATTATTTATTAAATCAATTCATTCTGTTTGCTACAAGTCCTTTTGTTCGAGAAATTACAATTTCTTCACATTACATTATTTGTAAACAAAAACATTTTTAAACAACATTGAATCTTGCTTGTAAGTTGACTTCTAACAATGGAATTTCTGTCCATCATTCAAAATGCCCAAGAAAAACATTATACATTTAGATAAAAACAAAAATTAAAGCTTTTGATTTCAAATCGCATAACATATATAAAACAACGTACTAAATTTTAGATTAATTAAAACATATCAAATCTATCACCTTTACTTGAATTTAAGTTTTTAATGATTGATTTAAACTTTATTATAACCTCCCTATTAACAAATTTTCTGAGGTATGCATATTTATTTTTTTTTAAATTGTATTATTGAAGATAATTTTTTTTCGTAGAATTAAAGTAATACTTAATAAAAGAAATTCTTTAAAGCAAGATTCAAAACTATAAAATAAACACAACCCTGTATCTAAACTTAACAGTTTTTAGAGGTTGAAATTAAGGTTCAAGGTTACACAGACACATAAGATAGATATTGGACCAATGCATATGAGATAATTTGAAAGTATTCATTGCTCAAGAATACGTAGAATTGCGAATCAAACAGTACCACGGCAAATAAAACTATCTGATTTGAACTGATTTAGGGTACTAAAAAAATAAAACCAATTCTTATAGATGAAAAACATAACCGTTTACATGACATGTGGTGATAACGAACAGTTTAAACTATTTTATTGGATGAGCCATCTCTAAAATGGTTCAAAAAATGGGCAAGTTTAAATTTAAACTGTCAGGAGTACAAGAATATGATGAATATTTATTTATTTATTCAGGTACTTTTTGGTATTTGCCGCATCCTCCGATATACAATCCTGACAAACCACTATCCAAATGGTGCCCTGGTACGTATGAGCATTGTTTTGACAAACAAGGTGACGGTGATGAAGTTAGGCATGTACCTGTATTCGAGTACCATTCAAACTATTGGAGAGCTGACACTGCACTTGGAGATGAAGTCTTAAATTTTGCATTCAGTATTGCATCATATATATATATATATATATATATATATATATATATATATATATATATATATATATATATATATATATATATATATAATAAAGCACTGAATAGAATCAAGAACACTAGGCATTGTCTTTAGAGCGATCGGCCGCATTGGCAACACCTTCTTAAGGAATGTGAACAAAAACTGTTTAAAATGTAGTTGTGTAGTTGTTATTTTTTATAGTTTCTTAAGTAGTTTTAGTAGTAGGGCGAGATTTCGTTTTCTTTGTTTTTACCCATGTTATTTAATTGTTTTGTCCTGGAGAAGGGACTGGCTGTCCCGAAAATTTGACAATATCAATTGTTCGTGTCGTAAGCCATTTTTAGTGTTTAATATATATATATATATATATATATATATATATATATATATATATATATATATATATATATATATATATATATATATATATATATATATATATACAGCGGAGCCTCAGTTATCCGGACGCTTTCGTTCCTATGTCCAATCGTCCGGATAGGTGAAGCGTCCGGATATCTGAAATGTGTCTATTGCTGTCATTAATGATAATGTATTTGTATACAATGGCCCCCAATGTTGATACTGGGTTGGGGTTTTTTGCCATTCCTACTGTCCGTTGATATGAACATTTTTAAATATAAAGAACCCCGCTTTATACTATTATTTTGTCATGAAATATTAACCAGACTATAATGATAACCGAATCTAGCTAAATTCTTTGTGTCCAAGTGTGATATGTGCCCAGGCCTTTACACGTGTACGTAATGTTTCCAACTATCTATTTCTAGAAATGCCAATTTCCTCAATTGATTTATTTTTGAAATTATTTCTATTCTTAAAATAAAGTAAATTTTACTGATAAAATTAACGTTTACTAGTTGGAAAATTGCAAGATCCTCCAGTGCACTTCCGATGAGTTGACATGCTTTTACTTTGTTTTCTTCCTTTACTTCCGGTTTTGACTTAATCGAACAAGGCATTCATTAGACAATTCGTTTTAAAATACGATTTGAATAGGTAGATAAAACACAAAGCTTTGTAAAACTTTCCAGTTTTCTTGATTAATAAGCATATTTTTTATTCGAAATACAGGGATGTTTAAAAAAGCGATGGCACTTGACAGGTGCACAGGTTAGATATACAAGCCACGTGCTGTGAAGCGTGACTAATCCTGTCTGGCCAGCACTGTCGGTAAATTTGAAAGTGATTTAGGAAGGCAGTGTTTATACAAGCTACTCATAGGGGTCTAGCACGTAAAAAAGGTGTGAAACTCAATTGACAGGCGTAATCTTTTGTATTGAACGGGGTATCATCAAATTTTACCGTCCGGTTAAATGAAGCAGAGTTAGTAGTAAATCAGTGTTTTGTGGTAAAAACAGACCGTCCGGATCCGGAACGCGGAATTCCGGATAAATGAGACAAAATAACGTATAAAAAATCCGTTCCCAAATAAAATCGTCCGTAAACTGAAGCGTCCGGTTATCTGGCGTCCGGATATCTGAGGCCCCACTGTATAACACCTTCGGTTAACATTTTTAGAGTACACGCGTGATGATGCACTCGCATGCGCTCTCTTTTTGCAATTTATTGCGTTTGATGAATATCTTTAAATTTTTACATTCTTACTACCTAAATACTTGGTTGACATATTGAATATTGTTTTTTCTTCGGGAATATTTCCCCAAAAATGGTCAGAAGATATTATAACTTCTGGGATTTTTTTAAAACAATGAGAGGACTGTAACAATTACATAGGTATCACACTTGTAAGTTTTTAATCTAAATTATTTACATATCTATTGAATTAGAGATTGAGCGTTGACAAATGATGTAGTCGCTGACTCTCATTTTGAGTTTAAGGCTGGATATATAGAGAATAATATACATACCCTTTTCCAGATCACAGCCAGTATCAGCCTGAGACTCCAATATCAGTCCCAGGGCCGAATGCCAGAGGCCTAGGATGATATTGGTCGAGGGCTGATACAGGCTGCTATATGGAAAAAGGGTATTTAAGGTCTTCCGTTTCCAACGGAAGACCTTACTATTATTGTGCTTGTAAGATTATTAGGGTCTTCCGTTTCCAACGGAAGACCCTTTTGTTATTCTTCGGTTTCTTTTTAGGGTCTTCCGTTTCCAACGGAAGACCCTCTTGTTATTCTTCGGTTTCTTTTTATTATTATTTTTTTTCTTTTTCTTTTTTTTCTGACTCCTTTTCGGCTTAATAACTCAAAAAGTTTTCAACCGATTTAAATGAAACTTTCAGAGATTATGTGCAACTATTATGCCTCGAAAATTTTAAAGTTTCGATGACAACGTCATTTTCGTTTTTACGTTACGTCGTTTTTAAAATTTTTAAAAAGTCATTTTGTCCAGGGGATTTCTCAAAAACGTTTTAAGATAGAGTCTTGAAATTTTCTGTGGTTATGAATTTGTCAATTTACCTGTGCAATAAGGCTGGAAATGGAAATCCGTAACTTCCGGTTAAAACCGGAAGTGAATCAAATTTTTCAAAAAATTGAATTTTTTGATCAAATAAAAAACGTGTACGTGTTTTGTAGAGCTTATTAAGCTGAATCAAACACTGAAACCCGTTTTAAAATCGGACGATGCATTACAGAGATATTGGGGTTCAAAAATTGATTTTTCCGGAAATTTTGCTTCTGCATTCTGGGTTAAGAAAATAGTTTTAAGTTCAAAGTAAAATTAAGTCGTACCTAAAATAATTCGAAAATTGTTAAGTTGTACTTGAACACATTCGGATTTTTTTTTGTTAAGTCGTTCAAGAAATCTTTAAGGGTTTTGTTAATTCGTACTTAAAATCATTCGGATTTTGTTAAGTCGTACCAAGAATTTTCGATTTTTTTTTTATCTTTTTGTTTAAGTTACTTTTGTTATTAGTTTAAGAACTCTGCTTCTTAAAGAAACTTCGAACTTTACTTTCGACATTAACGGAAGACCCACTCGTTGCTTTGCAACGAGCTTTGCTCTAGTTATTATTATTATACTTTTTCTTTTTTTTCTGACTCCTTTTCGGCTTCATAACTCAAAAAGTTTTCAATCAATTTCAATGAAACTTTCAGCGATTGTTGCAAGTCAGCGTCCCTTAAAGATGTTAAAGTTTCAAGGACAACGTCACTTCCGTTTTGACGTTACGTCATTTTTTAAATTTTAAAAAAGTCATTTTGTCCGGGGCATTTCTCAAAAATGCTTTAAGAGAGAAGCTTGAAATTTTCCGTGGTTATGAATTTGTCAATTTACCTGTGCAATAAGGCTGGAAATGGAAATCCGTAACTTCCGGTCGAAACCGGAAGTGACTCAAATTTTTTGAAAATTTGAATTTTTTAATCAAATTAAAAATGTAAATCTGTTTTGTAGAGCTTGTAGAGCTGAATCTAACACAAAAAGCCGTTTTAAAATCAGACAATGCATTACAGAGATATTGGGGTTTAAAAATTGTTTTTTCCGGAAATTTTGATTCCGCATTCTGGGTTAAGAAAATAGTATTAAGTTCAAAGTTAAATTAACTCGTACCTAAAATAATTCGAAATTTGTTAAGTCGTACTTTAACACATTCGGATTTTTTTTGTCAAGTCGTTCTTGAAATCGGTAAGGTTTTTGTTAAGTCGTACTTACAATCATTCGGATTTTGTTAAGTCGTACCAAGAATAATTCGATTATTTTAAATTTTTTAAAAGTTACTTTTGTTATTCGTTTGACAACTCTGCTTCTTACAGGAACTCCGAGCTTGACTTTCGACATTAACGGAAGACCCACTCGTTGCTTTGCAACGAGCTTGCTCTAGTTCTTATTTTTCTTTTTTTTTTTTTTTTCTTCCTAGACGCGAACTTTGAGGCTTCATATCCTGCTCATTTCTAAACGGTTTTTGCTCAAATTTTCAGGGCTCATAGACATTACAAAACACTATCTAAACATTTCATAAACTTTAAAATTCCTCTTCCGTTAACGAGTTATTCCCCTTTTAAAAAATCTTAGGGCCTTTGGTTTCCAGACAAAGGCTCCGAGACTATGATAGCAGGGAATGGGAATCCAACGAATTTGAATAACAGAGACATTGAAGTTGTGCACATCGATTTTTGTTTTTGGATTACGTTATTTATTTAGAAAAAGGTAGGGGGTCAAAAAATAGGGTTCCAAAAAGTGCGAAAATTTAGACATATTTTTCTTTGTATCTTTTAAACGAAAAATATTTTGTTAAGACATGTAGAATAAAAGTTGTGCAGAATGTTAAGGGCTTTCATTTGACACCAATAAAAAAAGGCTGGCCCCTAAAATTAAGGGCCAATAGCGCTTGAAAGTTTTTGTTTAATAACTCAAAAACGGTTAGGATTTCGATATGGCTGTCGCTGAAAAAGTTGTTTCTTGGGATCTCATAAAGGTCGTTACAATGTTATTTTGTTGGTGATTTGTGTTGTATGAGTGTTAAGAGCTTTACATGTTAACATGTACCTCGTTTCATTTGGCAAGTTAACGAAAGTCTATGTGCGTGCAACTGGCATAAAGTTACCACAGAAAGTATGCTGGTTTATACGGTGGCTTTAATTCATAAGATATATTTATTTATTTTTTACAATACAAGCTTTTTTTTAGGAGTTTAAGTTCTTATAGCGCACAATTAAAAAAAACGAGAATCGGAAAACAAAGCAGTTTTTTTTCTTTTCTAGTAAAACACAAAATACGGATTAAAGTAAAACTATGTATTAAATTTTAGTTTTCATACTGCGTGCATCTAAAATCTACCTTGAATCAGAGTTGTGTGTGTGTGTACCATTACGTAAGATATCCCTCGCCCGCGGCCGAGAAAATCGGTCACCATTGTCGCGGCTAGGCTACCTAGCGGTCAGCGGTTATCTAATACACAAGAGTCGCGACTTTCATATGCATTTTTTTTTGAGCCGCAAACACAAGAATTGTTTTAGTTTTGATGACACATAAAAGTTTATTTTTCTTCAATTGGATTAAACGATAGGTTGTCATTTAAGAAGCCGTTCAGTTAATTAATAAAATAATGTCGTTCTCAATCTAAAGCAATATCAGACATAGATCAATTGTTGGTTTTAAGTAAAAAAAGAACTTCTATTTGATAGATTTTAAACATTTTACTGCAAACTTTTCAAATCTTCCTGGGTTTTGAGCTGTGCGTTGTAACTTTTCGTAATCTATCCTTCGCCCACGGCCGAGGAGATCAGCCACGACTGCACAACCTAGCATTAAGCGGTTATCTAATACACAAACACACGTATATGAACGTGTTTGAGTTTATAAAAGTTTGTCCATTTTGTATTTATTTAATTAAACATTGGAGTGTAAATTAAGACGTCGTTCTGAAAATTAATAAAAGCGACATTACTCCAAATCGGAAACATCGTCAGACATGATATTAATGATTGGTTTGTAAGTTTAAAATGTTTTAAAAAGTGTACAAATAATATTTTAAATCAACAAAAAAATGATATCATCCCTCGCACACGGCCAAGGAGCTCGAGATCCCGCGCAAGTGGACAAGTGATCCGGGTAGGTTCGCGTTCTTCTACATGTACCTTTTTCACGCGTGCATGTTTCATATTTTGTACGAACACAACTATTTTCTTTTATTATGTTTTCAAGTATTATATTGGTTTAAGATAAAAAAAAAATTAATTTATTACATGTACAGTTGATTTAGTATTGATTAATACGATTGCGTACAAGGTAGTTTAAAAATCAAATTGTAATTCAAGTTCCATGTTATATCTTTGCGGTAGGTGCTGGCACGATAAAAGAATGTCCTAAATTGATGGATTCGGTGATCATTTTTAAAAAAAAATCACATGAGTTTTTAAATAAGTTTTGTTTAGATTCTATCGGTCACATATTAATCACTTCTGTAGTGTTTCTACATGGTCGTTCGTTTCATTGTAAAACTGTAAAAACGAACTCACTGCTGTGTTGCCCCCCCCCCCCCCCGCCCCGCTGCCAAGTGCTCGCGCTGGATTTTTTTTTTAAATTGGCGAAAAGATATCCAGACCTGTCAGTAATCATATTTTGGCGACTTCTTATGTGTAACATTTTCACTTTCCCACCCGTTTGTCTATTCGGTCAGTCAATCGCCACGTGCGGCTGAAAATCTTGTGTAGCTTTGACAGTGCACACAGCTGAGAACAAACCCCAGGTTATTTATGGCTGCAGATCATCAATTGTTATGTAATTGAGTAACAATGTATCGAAGGTTATCGAAGGTTAATGGGTATTGAAGGGAACTTTCACTACAGTGGTCAATCGTCAAACAATAAGGCTATTATTCGAATTCAATCATCTTCACATTAAAGGTGAGAGATCATAATCTGAGAATGTGGCTAATAATTTAACCTGTTGAACACGCTTAACTTCTATAGTTATGAACAGTTATATATAATATACATGTATTATAATTAAAAGTTTTAAGTCAAAGGAAATTTGTTCCTGGGATTTAGAAGTTATGAAATACGACTACATTATGTAATGCAGTCGGTCGCCATAGAAATCATCAAAGTACTGCAAGTGTCGACAGATTTGTTCTTTCTTTGTAAGACCATGATAGTTCACTTGACTTACAGACTATAATATAGCGACATATCTGCCTCCCAAAAATATATGCGCTTCTCAAAATTACACTAAAGTGAGATAGATATGTGTTCTTGGGAATTTTTTTATTATTTATTGCTAATTATATGAAAATTGATAAAAAAAAATATTGAAGTTGTGTAGTATGAGGTTGTAATGCAACTTAATACACTTACAAGATTAGCTACAGCCAGTGGAATACTAATTTTAGGTCAACAATATATGAATACCCAATCTATTAAAATACAAGATAAATATTTTCCAGAACTATAATAATATTAATATGCATGTGCACATGAAGGTTGCACCCTCCTATAGGTGAGGAGCTAAACGTGTAGCGATGTACATACAATGTATGTCTGCACATACGGATTCCGGACCGTGGCTACAGACGATACCCATCGACAGTCTTTCAATCATCTATGCGCAGTTTGACCTAGAAACCGACCAGTTTCATAACTTCTTCGAATTTCTCTAACACGGACTGAAACAGAATTCCAATTTACGCAAGAGCAATTGAAGTTTTATTCAATTTAATTAGTCAGCCCGTGGGCTGACTAAAAACTCAGCAGAATATTTTATTTTTTAACTCTGAAATATTCTAAAACAGAAGCAATAGTGCATTTATGGCTTTCGCTACATCTTCCTATTTATTTGTATTTTTAACCTCAAATTTAGAATTGTAGGAATTCAGTTTCAAAACTTTTCAAAAACTTTGAAAACCTTGCTAATTAAAAATCATTTAGATTCAAATTGACACATGTCATTGAAGAGACATCGTCGAAAACCATGGGTCTCTTATCTGTAACATTGCTTTCAATGCAGTGTAATGGATAGAAAACATGTGGGTTCCGACGATGATGAGGATAGTGCAAATGTGCATACAAAACATTGGTCAATACCTGCATATTCAAAAAGAACAAAATATAACTAAAACAAAGATTGCTTTTGACCTGAGGGTGTGTCATGACCTTGATAAAAAATTATTTGGACAAGATCGAGGTCACTGGCAGGAAAAGTGCAAAAATCGTGTCCGATCCATATCATTTCTATGAAAATACATTGAAAGTTCTTTCTCTCATAAAGTCTGCTTATGATCTAAGTGTGTGTAATTATTTTGTTCCAAGGTTATTTTGTCAAGTTTAATTTTGTTGTTTTTTTTTATTTAAAGATTGCTGATGACCTGAGGATGTGTCATGAACTTGACCCAGGGTCAATTGTGCAAGTTCAAAATCGTTTGGAAAAAAATGCTTCTTTCTTGTCTGTCGTATCTAATGTACATGGAAATGATTAGAAGCTAAAATTTGACACAAAGATTGCTTGTGACATGTACTTAAATATGTCCCGACTTGAACTTTGATCATTTGTGCAAGTTCAGTGTCATTATAAGAAAAAGAAGCATCCATTATTTTCTAATAGGGAAATACTTTAGTTATGATTTCGTTTTTCCTAGTAAAGAGGGGAGAAATTATTTGTGAGGTTGCTCACAGAACCGCCAGTTAGTCCACTGAGAGCACTCTCCCCCTTTCTCGCAACCAAAATTCACCTTAAATTAAAATAAAGGAAATTGAATATTTGGTCATTGTTCCCCTTCCCCCAACACATATTTTAGTAGAAGGCAAAATAATTTTTTATGGCAAATTAAAAACAAATTATATATTAAACAAAATAAGTTAAAGCTGCCTCACAACTCCCCCCTCCCCTACCACTACCATGGATTAGATTTTGAAGATTTTCGTAATTTTTTTTTCTTTTATTTGCTTGTTAATACATTTCGGATAAATTTGTTTCCCGAAGCAAAAACGATGCTGAGTGCTTGCATGGCCAAACGTTATACGGAGAGTTGTCCCTCCCGCTGAGCACCTCTCGTACAGCGCACCCTCAGGCTGGAAAAGCCGTCATCGTTTATTTTTGATTTTCTGAACTTACTTTTATCATATTGACAATCCAGCCTGATTAAAATCACCCTTCTGCTTACACTCATCAGGGTTTGATAGGTATCGATAACAGGTCATCTTTACATGACCTCTATATTTGCACACAACCTAAATATACACTCATTTACCAAAAACATGCCTTTATCTGTTAATGAGAGGTGCAACTCTTCAATACTCAGTCTGGGGGTTACATAGAAAGCAGGCATGAATTAATTTGCCTGTCTCCATTTAAAAAGTTCCAATAAATTTTCTAAAGCCCTGATTGGTCAGAAGTTTAGGTCGGGTGAAGATGACCCCTTATCAATACCTGTCAGACCTGTAAGCAGAAGAGGGTGCTTTTAATCAGACTGATTGACAGTCCTTTTCCGACAGGAAGCTGCAACGGAAGACCTATTCGTTGCTTTGCAACGAGCACGTCTCTAGTTATTATTATATTTATTACATACTTAGTCATAAAATTTAAAAAAAACCTCCAAATTGATTATAAATATTATTTGAAAGTATTTTGTACATGTATTGAATACAAATATGAGATCTAATTGTTTTAACAAACAGTCATGTAGTTAACCGGAATTTCCTCAGGTTTTAAAAGTTATTTGCTCAATTTCATTTGTTGGCATTTGAAGTTTTAAACTGCACTTAAAAATGACGACTGTAACAAATATTTTATTTTCTTCTTTAAACATGCACAAATATTTTATTTTCTTCTTTAAACATGCACAAATGCCGAAACGAATAAAAGCAGAGGTGTGATACGGATCCGTATCAGCCCTAGAGGGCTGATAACCTGTATCAGCCCCGAAGGCCGATAACGTTTTGTGATGACATCTGTATCACATATGCAAAAACTGTATTAATTACTAAGTATGAAATAAAGTACAACAGATGCATCTTTTTTATTTTACATTTGTTTATTGATCGAAGTATTACGAAAGGTAACCAATCAATTTATTGTTTTGAAGATTATCAAAAGGCTTTTAACAAAACTTATTGAAATCTTATGTTCTTTAAATTACCAAGAAGTGGTTTTGATGGTCAGATGTTTAATGTGATACATGAATTATGAGAACAACGCCCAGGACGTTATGAGTACTAGTATACATTTAGATTTTTGTAAAAGTAAATTAAAGTGTTAAGGAAAGTGTTATTTCTATGATGGTAAATTTTTAATTAGGACGTATACCATTGCAATTTAACAGAAATTACACAATGTTGAAATGCTGGCTAAAATTAAAGAATAATGAGACTTGTATTTTAAATAATACTAGCATATCAAAATACGCAAAATGTATGTGTAACAGAGGTATTTTCTAACTGTAGGCTGTTACATAAAAAGGCTGATTAACAATTAATTTAGGTTTTACATATGAACTTGCAATGAATTTTAATGAACATGTGTGCTTACGAGAATCAGAAGTTAACCAAATTGTTATTAATACAAGAAGGTCATACAGTACCGATCAGACCTAACCTAACAGAAAGTAAACCCCAACTAAACCCTGGGTTTACTTTCTGGGTTTACTCTGGGTTTACTCCGGGTTTACTAGAGTGGACCCAGAGTAAACCCAAGGTAAGCCAAGAGTGGACACAGAGAGTAAACCCGGTCAGAAGTATACCCCTGGAAGCAGACTCTAATTGTGTATTCGGAATATACAAGGGGCATGAATTACAGTTAGTAGGATAGTAAAATAAAAAACGGGTCTGCTTCACACTTCAGTGAGTGCAGATGACCTCAAAAGCAATTTCCAAGTAAACCTAAAGTAAACCCCGAGTAAACCCAAAGTAAACCCCGAGTGGACCCAAATTTTCAAAAGTAAACCCAGAGTAAACCCCAAGTAAACCCCAAAAGGAAACCCGGGGTTTAGTTGGGGTTTACTCTGGTGTTAGGTTGGGTCTGATCGGTACTGTAGCTACTTTAAAAGTTCCACCAAAAGTATAAAATTAATCTATAAGCACTTACATGACAATTATGAAATACAGGTATATTTGAAAGAAAAAAAACAATGCCAAATATGTATTGTATATTTACATTTAGGGTATATTTCCCCTTATGTTTGCATTGGAAATCTGCGACGGTCTATTTCCTACGAAAACACTTAAGTCTATTCACGGCGAACGAGCATCATGCGATTTGAATATATTTATAATTGTAAGATTAAATGAAAGATTCAAACTTACATTACCAATTCGATATATACTCAAGAAAAGAAAAATAATCTTTAAATCTTATCTATTCGTTGTTAAAAAGGGTTTTTCTCTACAAATTTACTGGCACTATATATTAAGTCACGAAAGCAAATTTAATAACATGTTAGCAATCACAGATTCAAAATTAGTTTCATTTTACTCCAATCTGTCCATTTTACAAAGGACAAATATGAAATATGTATGCAAAAAGACATCATGACAAACCTTATTTATGCCTTCAAACTTGTTCAATTATTGTTAAGAGTTGTGTTATTTGGACAAATACCTTTACAAATGCCCAAAATTAAGATAAACATATTGTATTGTTTTTCTTTTGTTTTTAAAACATCCTCTCTATTATCCGTTTATTGTTTCTTTTATCATTTCCATTTATCATAATCATTATAATAATTTACTATCGCGCAGACAAATGTAAGATTGTGATATGATTAAGGGTCATCCATACACCTAGGAAAAGTTTTGCATACAAACCCATTCGTTAAATTACTTAAAGATATGGATTTCTACCATGTGTTCGACTTGAAAATGAACAAAAACAAAAAATCAATTTTTAGTGGAAAATATATATATATTTTTAATTTTACTGCTATTCGTGAAAATAAAAGTCCCTGCTATATTTGAACTCAGGAACTACAGGTAGAGAGATCGAAGCTAAGCCCGTTACGCCACAGAGACACTGATGTTTAACGATATAAACTGTTCAACAAAAAAGCCATGTTGTGCCGTACTGTCACAAAAAATAAAAGTCACGGGGTGTCGAGGAATCTTAATGATAAGTCTACTTCTTTATGTATTTACGTTTAACCTATGAATCGTATGCTTTTTGTTAAACATTATACAATACAATGAAAGACGGTTTATTTTAGGCAAAATCGTATACTTAGTGTGCTATACCTCTTTAAAGACAGAAGAAATATTGATGGTATATGCAATAACAGGTGACCAGAAAAACGTACACAAGCTGGTTATATTCAAATAAGCTGATACGCAAGAAAGATATATTTCCTGTAATCTAAGTAACATGCAGGCAAAATATAATTCTTCATCCAATTCAAACCCCTGTATCCATTCTAAGGAAAAAGTATTGGACCCAAAACAAGTAAACATAATTTAGAGTCATGAGTCTACGGGTTCATTTTTCTACAACCTACACGGAGAAAAATGCTCCTAATGAAATACTTTCTACGATGTAATCCAAGTATTCTACAACCGAGTGGGTCATTTTTCTACGTAGAAAAAGTTACCCCCGGTCAACAATCTACGGGGGTCACTTTTTGTCATTGCACCTGCTCTGATTTGTTTCGTTGTTGTCCCAATGCTATAAAAAAAAACATACAGAAATGTTTTTACCAAATGAAAAAAGTACAAACCACGTGGAAATTAAATAACAGTATAATCAGAGACAATTGAATATGAGTAGACCAAATAATAAACTCAAATACTCTTTTGTGACAATTCATTCATTGAGATCATTGATATGATTACACAAATCTTTCTGAATGTGCCATGGTGCATGATATCAACATAAAATGGAATAAAGAAATTTAATACCAGCTACTGAACGGATGTTTCTGTATTAAATTGAATATATATTTCATTAAATATTAAAGATTATCAAAACTCCTCATTACTGAAAGATTAGTGAACATTGATTTATTGCATTAAATGGATACTTAATTTGGCATATGAAAAATTATTTTCCATTTTTGTTTAACTAATATAAAATTTTGATGTTCGTTTTTGAAAAACCTAGTTAACATCTAATCATTTCAAGAATTTTCTAACAGTATAAAACATTATTCGCGTGCGTAAACTGAATAATCTTAAGTCAGTTAAACACGATAAAAGAGATTATGTCTTATGAGAGATTAGCTAATTGCATATTTGAAAGATCGCGCCACGGATCACAAACTGACTGACATTTTCGTTCTAGTTTTTAGTACATTTACAATGCACATATTCATTATTGTTCTCTGTATTTTCATAAAAAATGATATCATTTTCAAAATATACCAAAGGCAAAGATAAATTATCAAAATGGTTTTCGTTGCTCAGTTATTTCAATTTCAAAATCTCACACCGGCCTAAAATTGATTTCTGAAATAATTGAAATAAATCTTTTAATGAAAAATTATTTTTGATTATTTGTTTTTCTTTGAAAATTTCATAATCATCTTTGATTCACTTGATCATGATCCTTATTAATTTATATTTTAATTCAGAGATTCAAGAAAAGATTGAAATTAGGAAGAAGGATTTGACTGTCTATAGAAAGGAGACAACTAAGTACCAACGGACGCTGATCAGTGCCCCTGATGAGAGACCATCATCTAAATACATGGGCATGACGGGAGCCTTAGTCATCTCTTTCGTCGCTGTGTTGATTGTCTGTATTGACCTTTTGAACTTATGCAAAAAGTGTAAACCTGTACGTGTCAAAATTGAATGATTATGAGAATTATGCGATTATGAGAAAAGATTCTCTTACAGGAAAATTTGACAATCCTATAGGATAAAAATCCTATAGGAATTATATTTCCTATAGGAGAATGATATTTCCTGTAGGAATTTGCTTCAGACAGGTACTTTTCCTACAGGAAATCAATATTTCCTATCGGATTTTATCAAATCCTATCGGAAATGAAATTTCTATAGGAAGTTCTTGATTCCGATAGGAAATTTCAAATTTCCTAAAGGAATATTGTTTTTCCTATGGGAACAATCATTTTGTTGTAGTAATTGATTTTTTGAAATGTAAATATCTCAGCTGACAGGTGAGATACACTGATAACAAAGGTAGTTGTAAACTCTTAAAGCAATGGTTTATAATATGGCATATTTGAATTTTTCGATATATGCAGCTTAGACGGGTGCAAAAATGCCACCTTGGCACTGGCATAGTTAACTGGCACAGTGTTTTACTTTTAGCTGCAATGTAGCTGCAAACATTTCAGTATTTGCAGCACGTTTGCAGCAATAATACACTCAGTAAATTTGAGGAAAAGCATTTTACGTTAAGGGGTTCTAGAAAAAAAAAACCAGGCAAAAGTTCTATATTGAATATGGAAAAACACTTATAAAATTATTTTTTCACACTAATGCCTGATTTATTGGGCCTACATGAACTTGTTTACTGTGAACAAAGACACTTTGTTTAGGACTACGATTATTCAAGATTTTGATGATGACAAAGTTCATTCTTGTAAGTATTTAAATTTTCCTCTATATAAAGAAATTATGTTTCGCTATAAATTGAATTGAAGCAAAAAAGAGGAAATTTAGACTATTTTTCCCCTTTTTTGTACTCAAATACTTTGGCACCTGCAAAGAAATAAAAGTGAAGTTTTTTTTCCTTTTTACTTTGCTGTTGGTTTTATCTTACTTATTACTTTAAATAAGTGTATATAACATGCAATGCTCAAATACATGTACAGTACCCGCAACGTTATTTTTTACAAGATAAACGATAAGAATTCACGCACGATAGGATAGGATTAACGCACGATAGAACAGTATACACGCACGATACGAAAGCATTAACGCACGATAGAACAGTATACACGCACGGTACGATAGGATTGATACACGATAGGAAAGGATAAACGATGTTCATGATAAACGTATAATCGCTTTAAACGATCTTCATGAATAACCTGATACTGGCATAATTTGGGGGAAAACACATACGAATAAAGATTTACGTTGAATTTCTTTTTAGTAAAAATTGCTGAGTTGTTAATCATCGCTGCATCATTTATAGAATGTATAAAAATGACCAGTTAATTTTTTTCAACAAAATTATGAGCTTAAATGATCAATAAATTTTCTGTATTGTTAACATTGCTTTCATTACCGAGCACCCTAACCGATCGCCGCGAATATTCCAGCCCGAGATCAAATCACACAGAAAATAGCGGGTTCAATGATAAAAATCAAACTTTTGTTTAAAGTATATATAAAATCTGTCATAAATACATTTCTTTCTGTATAAGAAAATGATGCATTAAAAACGAATTATATAACATACAAGCTAAATAAATATTTTAACAGATATACATTCCGCGTACGATATCTTAACATTGTTTTCATTACCACACACCCTAGCCGATTGCCGCGAACATTTCAGCCCAAAATCAAATATCACACGGAAAATAACGGGTTCAATTAAAATACAGCTCTGGTTTTAATTAAATATAAATTATATCATAAATACTTTTGTTTTTGTATTTTATGACGCATAAAAACGAATTATATTGCATAAAAGTTAATGTTTACGTTAATGTTTTCCAATGCTTACAGATATGATTTACATGTAGTATTGGTTAAATTTGATCTAAAAAAAATTAAGAAATCAGTATCATGATAGAATTCTGGATAGGATTTTACAATTCTTGTTCGATAAATTTTCTTATACGGCGCACTGAACGACTTGCAACTTTGAAATAAATTTACTTGCTTATGAAAAAGCACGAAACGATTAACATGATAGGATAAACGGAAAAATTGTAAAAATGGAACGATATACCTGATGGGATTAACCCACAATAAGATAGGATTAACGCATGATAGAACAGTATACATGCACGATACGATAGCATTAACGCACGATAGAACAGTAAACACGCATGATACGATAGAATTAATACACAACACGATAGGATAGGATTGTAAAAAATAACGTTGCGGGTACTGTACTTAAAAAAAATGACCCAAAAACATTTCTAGTCAGCATATCTCAAAAGTTTAATAATTAACTTCAAATATATTTTATTTGAATTAATTTACAGTGGATATCACTGATGCAATAAAATGATGTTACCCTGTGATGACGTCACAATGAATTTCACGTATTTCTATTGAAATGACGTTGGACGTTTTGCATAAAAAACCAAAAAAATAGGGGTTAAATCATTAAAACATTTTTAAAACGTGATAAAAAGAATGCAACTCGTTGAGTGATTGCTATCCCCTTGCCAAGGCTCGGGAATAAAATACATAACTCGTTGGATAAAAATCATATACATCACAAACCATGACCAATCCTATTTTTACATACCCCTTTTCGGTAATCTTCGGTTGTTATTACACACCACTTTCTGTTAACCATAGGCTATTATGACTTGGATATCGGTATGCGTTGTTCATATTCCGATGCCCGAGTATGGCGTCAAATGATTACGTCGGAAAGTTTATAACAGACAAATATATAGATTTCTTTACAATAATCATTTATCACATGATGTTTTTCATTATATAAAAATATAAAAATTATATAATACTTTGCATTTCTTATATCGCATCCTACATGTATATAAGCCTTTGGTCGCTTTTTATATCAGCCCTTGAGACCTACGGCCAATGAGTGGAGCATTTTTAACATTCTGAGTGAACGTCATCCTTAAGTTGTCTTTTTTCCATGTTATCTTACTAATTGTCATTTTTATTCTTTCAAAGCATTAATGTTAAATAGTTATTTTAGAATCTTTCAATGAAGAGAATATATTAAATGTTGTGACCCTATTTTGCAGATATAAATCATCCATATACTAGTTTGTATATTTTTAAAGACATCATGAGAGATAAAGAAAACTTACATGGTTAATCAGAAAAATGTTGTTTCAAAAAATGTTGACCTCTTCCCGAGATCGCGTTCAGCAATGAAAAATAACTTTGCAAGAGAAACTTTATGCTCACCCTTATCTTAGAACTATTTTTTCATTACTATTTTTTAATTACACTTTAAGGAACAATATTATGTTCCTATATAATTTAAGGCCAAGATGACTGCACTTAGTTTTTTTGTGTTTTACATAGGAAAAACAAAACAGCTTCAGAAATGAACAAATGTCATTTATTGAAATAAATAACGAAAAGTAAAAAATATACACCATCAAGGGGGTCAACCTCGACTAGAAAACAACTGATTACTGTGAAAAGTCTTTGACAGTACATCATGCAATATGCAGACCCCGAATAATAAAACAAAAAAGGCGAGGCAATTTAATGATGTTTTCAAGCTCCCATTTCATCGACATTTTAAACTTAATAAACTTGCATACATTTGGTTACTAACCACACATAAAGTACCTTACTCCTAGGAGAATTAATCTTCTGACGTAGTGTAACTTTAAAAACTGATATACATTTTAAATATTGAATAAGTATTTGTGTTGTTGTTTTAATGCCCATGCAAAAGTGTATATATTGGTATCTTTAACTACTGCGTACTTGTAAGTGTTTAAGCCGTCGGCGTTTTATTTTTACTTTTATGAATGTAACATCATGCATTACTGTTTCTCTTTTCTATTGGTCAATTGTTACATTGTACTAGCTGCTGTCTAACTTTAGAGGACTGTCCAATTACTTCTTAGACAAACCATGTTATTCAGCTAACTAAAGATGCTGAAAATAAAAAAAATCTGTGGAGTGTTTTTATCCTTTTGTAAGTAATAAACTGGAAGTGCATTTAACACATTGAAAAAATTATGTAACTTTTTTAGTTGTAAACACTTTTCAAATTTTTTTCAGTAATCATTTTCCAAATGTAACACATTTTATTTCAAATCTTGGTTTTTTTTTATAGTTAATTGTGGTAGAAGATCATATCCCCTTTTTAGCTCACCTGAGCCAAAGTCTCTGATCAAAATTTGTCCGTCCTCTGTCGTAGTCCGCGTCATTGTTGCAGTTGTCGTAAAATTTTTCACATTTTTATGTTCTTCTCCAGAACTACTGGGCTATTTTCAACCAAACTTTGCACAAAGACTCCTTGAGAAAGGGCTTTTAAGTTTGTTCAAATGAAGGGCCAGGTCTTTTTCAAAGGGGAGATAATTGCGAATGAGTCAAAAAAGGTGAGGCAGTTTAAAAATGTTTTTTCTCAAGAACCAAATAGTCTGTAATATTCAAACTTTATCATTAGTTTTCTGATATATGGTATATTTTTTTTATTTTTAGTCATGACCCCAAAAGGTTAGGAAGGAAACCTTACAAGGGTTCAAAGTTTAAAATAGAAATAAGTGGAAAATAACACCTAAATAATTCTTCTGAAGATCTATAATTTGTGGAAATATTATAGACAAAAGCTATTGTAGCAATGCTATGTTTAGTATATTGCATTAACCACTATGGGTTTGTCAGAAATAGGGGGGGGGGTGAATTATAAGATTATATTTAAGACATTGGGGTTAAGGAAACAAGACATATGATTGTACATTAGGTTTTTAATTATTAATCAATAGTATCAATATCTCTTTTTAATTGAATATATCAATCGGTTGGAAAAATAATAAAGCACAATTTTCTCAATACTGGTCAAATTAAAGTCGAGATCAAGATACACAAATGCATAAACAAATAATTATAGATTCCAAATATGTCAATGTTTAAAAGAACTAAATGTCATACACAGTCACAGTCTGTTAAATGCAGCTGCTTACAAGACTTTCTTTACAGAGTTATGTCTACTAATTCATTTTAGTGTAACTATCTTTTTTGCGCACGTAACAGAAAGAAACATTCAACTTGAGAAAATTCAACTTGCAAAATGATACACATGATATTTATTTATTCATCCTGATTCTTAATTGTTGTTACAACAACCATTAAAACACCACTAGCTTTGTATTTGTATTTGACTTTATAAAGCTGCTTTGTATAAAGAGATTGCTGCTTTGATTAGAGTTATGGCCGACGTTACCCGGGTGAGCGATGTGGCATATGGGCCTCTTATTTCACGTAATTTTGTAAACATAATTACTTAATATATACTTGTATTTCTGCATTGTGTTAATAAAATTTGCAAAATGTAAGTTTTTGTTTGTTGTAAATCATCATACAATAATATATGAATTGCAAAGTTAGGTTGTTAATGGACAAAGGAAAGAAGTTTGATATTTCTTGAAATCTCCAGTTTCATTCAATGTTAAGTAGAATCCCTCTAAGAGCAATGCAGGCACATAGGACCGGAGCTTATAACTATTTTCTGTGTTACTATCCGGATGACTCATTGACCTCCCCTGGATGGGACATCAGTTCATGGTAGGTTTACCCCAAAACCCATTTGCAACTGGATGGACTAACACAATGAAGATAAAGTTCCTCGTCTAAAGACACAACACACAACATGAAGTGACTGAATCGAGGTTTAAACCAGCGACATTTGTCAAATGGCCTTACACCTATGACCACTGAGCCATGTGCATTCAAAATATGATATAAATCATTTCATGATCTTTTTTTCAGTTTTTAAAAAACTCAGCTTCTCAAAAGCGTATAGTACCTTTAACGTGTCATATATCTGCTAGGAAAGACCATTGATTCTTTGTACTCCTGCTTCTTTTTAGAAGATGACGCCACTTTTATTTAATTGAGTATTGAATATATACAGTGTAGTGACATAGGAAGCATAATAATATATGATGACTTCTTTAATATTCAAGACAACTTTTTTCATGATGGCCAATGTTGAATAATAACCACTATTGCATGATTACCACTATTGAATGACCCTTTCAATCGTGACCGAGAATAAATTCAAATTTATCAACTGATTGCAATTAGAATAGAAATACCGCCTGCGATTATTATTAAAACATAGGTTTGATTGTGTTTGAGAATGCAAACAGATCTGCGCAATAAATATAGGGGAAAAAATATGTTTTTTGTATTTGTGAGACCATTTGAGTAACTTCTTTCAAGGCCTCTTTTGTAACATGTTTTGTTTACTTGATTTGGTCTCTTTAATGTAATCAGACACCTTCAAGCACTTCAGTATCCTTGCACTTTTAGAGTTTTCCTCATGCAAACACATATTAGCCTTAATTCCTTTTGGAATAGTCTTTTCGTATTCAGTGATTGCAAAGTTATCATATTCAGTGAATATATATTTCTAAAAAAATTAGTATCAAGACATATTTTGATCTTTTAAAGTTGATATGCAAATAAAAACTTCTATGATTATGCTATGCTTCGTTATGTCATCTACACAATCATTTTGGTAAAGGTGAAGAAATTTTCGAAATCTTAAATATAACAATGCATGTAATTGAAATTATTTCAATTATTTAAGAATATATCGTTATCGGTACCATTTCAAGATTTTCAATCATATATCTACCTTTCTTAGCAAAAATTAATTCATGAGTTGCTAGTGGTATATTGTATGTACAGATTTGATTATATATTGAATTTAACTTTGTTCAAACTGTAAAGTATATGCTGTAATAAAATATAGCAGTCATTGCTGCTTTTAAATTGCTTTATCATCATGATTTCACTATCATGTAGGAGACCACACAATCTAAAGAAAACATGTAGAATATCAACTTTTGGAAATCCGTTTATTCTAAATCGCAGTCTTCCAATATACAGGAAAAAATAGCTTTCTTATTTAAAATTCCGAGAGACATTTAAAATTTATATTTTATAAAGAAAATACATTTTTGTTTTACTTAACTGAGGCCTGCGGCCTCAAGCAACATTTTCACCTTCAGGTCCAACAATTCATATGTTGCCCTCATATCCAGTCAATAACTGTATAGTGGTCATCATTCAATAGCGGTCATCACTTAAAAATAGTCATCGTTTCAGTAGTAGTCATCTTTTAACAGTGATCAACATTCAATAGCGGTCATAATTCAGTAGTGGTCATCAGTCAATATTGGTTATGATTTAATAGTGGTCAACATTCAATAGCGGTCAACATGTAGTAGCGGTCATCAGTCAACAGTGGTCATCATTCAGTAGAGGTCATCATTATAAAAGTAGTCTTCATTATAAAAGTGGTCATCATTTTCTTCATTATTCTAATAATTTCAATAGTGGTTATCATTTAAATAGTGGTTATCATTTCAAAAGTGGTCATTTCTTTGATAGAGTCATCATTTTAAAAGTGGCCATCATTTCAAAAGTGAGTATCACATCAATTACGGTCATCATTAAATAGCGGTCATCATTTAAAAAAGGTCATTATTCAATAGTGGTCATCATTGAAAAAAAGTCATCGTTTCAGTAGAAGTCATCATTAAATAGTAGTCTTCATAATGAAAGTGGTCATCATTTTATTAGTGGTGATCATTTGTAGTGGTCCTCATTTAGTAGTAGCCATTATCTAAGAAAGTACATAATTTAATAGAAGTAATAAAGGGTAATGATTTTTTAAGTTCTATTTTGTACGGTAAGATACGGTAAGATAGTGGTCATCATCTAATATTAACAGTCATCTAATAGTTGTCATTATTCCGATAGTGATCATCAATACAATTTTAAATGTATTAACTGTTTATCGTTAACTTGAAGTTCTTCTATGCATTGGCATGTCACTGTTGAATATTCCTTATTTCTCACGTAAAAAATCGAAACACTGAAGATAAATAACCATACATAATCTTTTTGGAAATACAAACTATATACTTGACACTTATTTTTTGTTTATCATCCATCTCTAAAGGGTGATGATTTTTTAAGTTCTATTCTGTACTGTAAATACTCATTAATAATAGAAAATAAATGTCAGACATACATCGTATAAATAGTAAGCTCAACATTGTCTATTTTCAATTGTTATTTAACAGACAATAAATTAAAACGACATTTAATAAAAATTAGTTTTACAAACTAATTTTGCTAGATTATCATTCTACGCTTTTAGGATTTCGCAGAGAATTAGTTCGTAGTGTTAGATCTATTTTTTTTAAATGGAAATCTTCAAAAATATTTTATCAAAAGTAAAACTCGTTTTGAAAATCAATAGATAAAAAGTAATAAAAAAAATATCGATTTGATAAAAAAACTATGTGTTCATAAATCGTTAAAGGCTTGTAAAATGGATTTTTAATAAACCGACTGCTGGAAGTTGAAGGGTATAGTTGCTACATAAGAACATGTATCAAATAAAGCTGTGGCTATATGTATTATTGTGTATTTTTAAGCTTAATACTACGTACATTGGTTAAGTTTCCTGTTACTTCCAAACAGTTATGATTTTTCTCTGTTGACAAATATTATTATGGTAACTCTGAAATTAACTAAAAATTATTTCACAATTTGAACTGATAAATTCCGTATTTGGAGGAATTTAGCCCATTTACATTTATGCATAACATCAAACAAAGTATCATTATAAATATGACAAACTAATATGACAACAAGACAATAATTGCATTTATTACAAATTTTAAGTGTGGAAATAGAGGCATGACAAGGCAATGATTCTATTTATAAATTATATATCACTCAAAGTTTAAAGTAATGTTATCAAATGTGTATGTAAATATTTCGAAATTTTTAAAGGAAGAAAGAAAGATGCATTAAAATGATTATGGTCGTAGAATAAAATATATTTTTCGATAGCAATAATTTCAATCACGTGCACTCTATTACGGAAGTTCTAAATAAAAATCGTATACATCATTTTCCAAATGGTTGAACAACTTGGAATGAAAAGCAGCTAATGATCAGCAAAACGACGGACATGAACAATTGTTTGGAAAAATCAAATTGTATACAATCAAATTTCCGATGTCAATCACGTATTGCAACTGACAGCATATGTCGATAGGTATATAACAAAACTATCCAATTTCCTTTAAAATTCTTCTTTAACTACATGTAGGAATAGACACCTTAATTAATATCTGTATTGAATTACATCGAACTGAATCTCTCTCTCTCTCTCTCTCTCTCTCTCTCTCTCTCTCTCTCTCTCTCTCAACAATATTTGAATGCATAAAAACTAATATATTGCATTTATCACCATATTTGATACCTGGTTTTATTTCCAGTGCAGGAGCAACAACTTGTGCATGCTTGTTCGCTGTCAAGTGTTGTTTTTTTTCCAAAACTATGAAATTGATATGCATTGCGCTGATACATGTATCCTTAGTAAAACTGATTTTTCATAGTCAAACTGCAATAAATAAAATAGCCTGACGTCATCCTGATTGTTTTAAAAGTCCAAGATTAATCAGCTGCCATCGGACATCCTGCCACTCAAATCAAAAAGAGGGAGATTATGACTATTTTCTTAATCATTAAAATGACCTGGCTTTATTTCCAAATAGGCTCTTGGTCTCCACTGACACACTTTAGCTATATTGATAGGTTAAGGTAGAATAGTTGGAAGGTTAGCTATTTTCTTCATAACAAAGGGGCTTTCTGGTAGATGGTCACGTCATTGGTTGAAATTTGCTAGACTATATGACATGACATTTTTAAAGCTAATGCAAGTAGTAGTCGCCATTCTAGTTCAGTGTCCCTTATTGGCTAATTACAAGATATTATTTCACATAGACAATCAAGTGAAAGTGCAGATAGTCAATAAACAAACATCTAAATCTCCTGAGGTCATGGCGTTAGTTAGAATATTGTACTTATGGCCCTTCGATTTAACATTATATTTAAGGCACATTACATTAATACAAGGTTAAATGCAATTACAGATCCTATTTCTTATTGCCAGTGGATGCCCTTTTTACTTTGGATCTCATTTTGATCCAGCACTAAAACAATTATTCCCAAGAAATGTGGCAAATTTGACAGCAGGAAGCAATAGACCGTTAAACTTCTATTGTCCAGAACACGTGGCATATTTCAGGTTAATGTATATATATATATATATATATATATATATATATATATATATATATATATATATATATGTGTGTGTGTGTGTGTGTGTGTGTGTGTGTGTGTGTGTGTGTGTTCTATCAGCTATACGTGCCTATTTACATTAAATAAAGAAATGCATACGAAAAATCTTCCCTGCTAATGAGTATGGCTCCTGACTTTTTTTTTCAACTAATTTTTGAATCACAATCCATAACAAAAACATACTACACACAATCTTAACAAAGTTACACCTGAAATAAGACTTTATACAGTCTGAACAGTCAACGATAAAACTGAAATCAAATTTTATGTGACAATCTCCCCTGAATACACTTCACATAATACACAGGAAATGAATCACCCATTCACCACACCTATTTGGTGGCCTTAATTGTCTGGTAGACTTTCGTGATGCTTGTACAGAAGGAAATGAAATGACACATTAAGATTTATCGTAGATGGACTATAAGAATTGTATGCATCAAACGTGGATCTAGGTGTGCTAGAAAAGTTCTGATTTGGAGAATAAATAGAACTAAGAGTTGAATACCTATCAATACCAGGTCCAGAATTTGCCCGTCTCTAGGGTATAATATAAAGGTAACCAGCATCAGATGATCCTGAATCTGAATCCTTTGACTCGGAATCAGAACTAGATTAAAGAAGAGCAATTTCATCAACCCTAGAAGATTTGCTTGTGATGGTCTATGATTTTTGACAAGCTTTAGATAGACTACTGTTCTTGGGCACACTTGGGCTAGGTTTGCTCTGGTCAGATAAATTGGGGATATAGTAGATGGGGAGTAGCATATTTCTATGCAATGTCTTAGTTTTTTCATTCCCAAACTCTTTACTAACCTGAAACACTGGGGTGTCAGAATTGGGCTGTTTTATTACTGAGTAAGTATCTCTGGCACACTTTTGTACCTGTTTGTTTTTGTCCTTTAAGCCAACATTTCTTAAGAAAACATGGTATCCGACATTAATTGTTATTAAAGTTTGGTTGAATCGTTAACCATCCCATTACCCATCGCGTGATAGGGCATCGTTCGTAATTGCTGCACTCCTGCTAGTCTTCACAGCTCTTTAATAACACTGCTTTTAAAATTTTTACCTTGGTGACTATGCAACCTGATTGGAAAGTCATGATGAACTATAAAATTTTCAATCAAAATATTTGCAGTAGTTTTCGCTGTTTGGTCTCTGGAAGGAAAAGCTTGTGAGTAACGAGTAAAATGATCTGCTATGACCAGGATGTTTTCAAAACCACCCTTACTTTTTACCAATGATAAATAAATAATACAAACAAGATCTAATGGTTGATACCTCTCTAGATCTGTTGCAACAAGTTTTGCAGATTTTGTTTCAGAAGTTTTGAACTAAATACAATTTTGATTCTATCTGTGTTAGTATGCAGAAGTCAAAATGTTCCATCTCTGAAATGACTTGGTGGAACCAATTTATTAATCTTATCATTCTGTAAAATAGCTTTTCGTACAGTACACCCTTGTCTAAAAACAATTTCTCTATCTCTCTCAAGTATCTACAAACACCATCTGACTCTGCTTTCAGTTCTGCCTTTGAAAACCCGCACTGAACAAGTTCAATAACTCTCTTTATCTTCCTATTAGAGGACTGTTCTTTTACCAAGTCAATATTCGAGAAAACACATGTGTTTTCAGAATAAGGTTTATTTGATTCAACAGAAAAAGTATCTGATTTGCTTTTTAAAAATCTGCCCCTATGAGGATGTTGGTACTTACAGTTATACATTATAATGATTCGTCTTCCTTAGAAAGGAATATATTTTCAAAATAAGGGCAACTTTCACGGTCTGTCATAATAGCAAAATGACTGGATGACCTTGGAACTGAGTTCTACATCTCCAAGCCACCTGCATCAGCGTTGTTTGTACCCTTCCTGTAGTAGATTGAAAATTGGAAGTTACTGAGGTCTGCTAACCAACGGTGGCCTGTAGCATCAAGCTTCGTGGTGGTTAAGACAAAGGTGAATGGGTTATCGTCAGTTACCACATCAATCTTGTTGCCATAGATATAGTCGTGAAATTTATCAGTGACAGCCACCTAGGCGCAAGGAATTCAAGCTTATGAGCTGGATGATGTCTTTCACTGTTCCGCAACCCACGACTTGCTAAAGCAATTACTCTTTTCTGTCTCTGGTACAACAAAGCACCCAAACCATTATATGACGCATCTGTGTAAAGGATGAAAGGCTGGTCAAAGTCAGTTTAGGCAAGCATATATGGTGACATCAATTTCTCTTTGATGCACTTACATGTCTTGGATTTCTCATTGCCCATTTCCATGCTGTTGGAATTTTCCTTACCAGACTTACCTCTGTTTGTGGAAATAGCCTTCAGTAGATCATAAAGGTTTTATAATTTTTTATTAATCCCGAACATATCTTCTTTAATACCCAGAAAATCCTATAAATGTTCTAGGAATCTGGGTATTTCTGGGAACTGGCCAAATTGCATTTGCATTAGTCTTTTCTGAGTCTGTTTCTTTGCCCTTTTCACAAACTCCATGTCCTAAATATGTCACTCTGTCCTTAAAAAATTCACACTTCTTAGCTTTGATTTTTAAGTTTTTCTTTTCAAGTCTCAAAAACACAGCTGTTAGTTGGTCCATATGTTCGTCCAATGCCTGTGAGTGAAATAAAAATCTTAAAGAAAAACAAAACATTTTCTTAAATTGGAAATGTGGCTGGGGCATTCTTCGGTTCAAAACCCATTCTATTGTATACAAAGAGACCTACACCACTTACCGAGAAAGCTGTTTTTTTTTCTCTGTCTTTTCATCTATTTCCACTTGCAGGTAGAAGCTTGTGAGATTTGATTTGGAAAGGTACCTGGAACCAGCCAACCTGTCAATGCTATCGTTTATGCGTTGGATGTTGTAAACATCCTTAACTATCCTGGAGTTCAGTTTCCTTTAATCTATGCAGAACCTCAAGGTTCCATCCTTCTTCCTCACAATATTGGAGGAATAGGGACTCCGATATGGTTATATAGCTCCCACATCTAATATCTCCTTTACATGTTGTCCGACTTCGTCATACATACCTGGGGGGCACGACGATATGTTTTCTAAAAAGGTGTATCATCTGTCAATTAAATTTGGAGTCCAACTTGACAAAAACTGTTTAACCTGACTTGCTTATGTAGCTATAAGGTTGTCCTCTGAGATCTTAATATATATCCTGTAGAGATTTCTTATATCTACTGCAAATTCAGAAAGAGTCAAGGTTCCAAGTATCAATGATGAAAAAAATAACAATAACAAACCGTCAACCATCTCAAAAATTCAGAAAACGAAATACAAATTCATAGCAGAGCAACACGGACCTCCAAAAAGATAGAGGTAGGATCAGGTGCCATGGAGGAGTGAGAATCCTCTGCTGACCGGTCACACCCGCCGTGTTCTCTTTGTCGTAATCGGGGAAAAAACGATTAAGTCCGTAGACAACTTCAAGTAATTCACATAAAATTGATCAAGGTGGAACATGTTCAATGGAAGCAGATACATTACACACTCTATCAGGCATGGTAAGAGTATTTTTACTCTTTAGTAAGGGAAATAACTCTTGGATAAATAACAAGGTCGCCTGAGAGAGAAGTATTGACTTGTTAAGTCACAGCTGATTCAGTGTTTTGGGTATGTTTCGAATAATTCTTACTATACCTCTTATCACTTTGGGATTCATTAGGCGCTATTCAGATGGCATACTTGTTCGTTGTCTTTACTAACACTTAATTTTCAAGCTGTTAAATGGTGCTCCCCACTCATCTGGAACATCTTCATCTAATATTTGTTCATAAGTATTCCTGCAAATACGAATGAAATTAGTTCCCACAATGACAGTCACAATTTTTTTATTATTTGTCTGAGGAACTACAAGAGCAGGTATAGCACAAAATGAGTTACTAAAACAGGGTACACAAATTTCTAACTCTACATAACCACTGTAAGGTAGCAAACATCCATTGACACTTTGAACATTTAGTTCTGACATATCGTGCAAATCTGGCTTAGGGGCATAGGAGTTAAACAGAGCCTGAATCAATCAGTGCTTTTGTTTTGACACCACTGACAAATAATTCAGTATCATTGGATTCACCAACAAATCTAGAGCGTAAATTGTCAGTATTTTGTGGATTTGTTGCTCTGATAGGGCTTTTCTTAACTGCAT
The DNA here is from genome assembly GCA_020458035.1 of Magallana ariakensis. NCBI lineage: Eukaryota > Metazoa > Mollusca > Bivalvia > Ostreida > Ostreidae > Magallana > Magallana ariakensis. The sequence continues at coordinate 56,900,262 of CM035812.1, read as the reverse complement.
CCTCCGTTTGCCCAACAGCAGATGATATTAGTTTAAATTGTTACATCAAACCTGACCAGAATTTCCACTTTGTTTAGTCTGCTGGCTGCAAGATTGATTCAGTTTATGGAATTGCAGCCTTTGTTGCTGTGAATAGTTTCCATCGCCTCTTCGGTAATATCTGTGTCTACCCTGAAAGAAGTCTGATCTGTAATAATTTTGTGGATTAAATTTGGTTGTTCAAATTATGAAATCTGAATTGTGAGAGAATCAACATTTGTCAACATGGAAACACTAGGCTTTGTAACTGCGTTGCCAGATTTTAAATTATAATTCCTCTTGTGTTATCTGTCGTACTTCTTTCAGCAGTGAAAGAAACTCTCTTATGTCTGGTACCATTTGTTTAACCGAGCACTTACTTTGACCTTTGCGTCTTTAGCACAAGAGTCAATTTGACCTAATGTTTCAGCTTTTAATATGCATTGTTTCAATCTGGAACCATAGGTAACAAATGTCTTATCTTCTCTCTGATGATATGCATAAAAATTCCGACGTTTTTCATACTAATTGTTAGACCATACTTAATTACCTAATTGTCTACGGACTTTTGCGGTTTTTATTTTCCCGATTATGACAAAGACCACACGGCGGGTGTGACCGGTCAACAGAGGATGCTCACTCCTCCATGGCACCTGATCCTACCTCCATCTTGGAGGTCCGTGTTGCTCTGTTTTGAATTTGTATTTCGTGTTATGGATTTTTGAGACGGTTGACGGTTTGTTATTGTCATTTTTTTTTCATGTCAGGTGTGCAAACATACATATAAAGTGCTGCCATCCTGAAAGTTGACAAGGATAGGATAGGATAGGATGCAGGATGCACGACACATGATTGAAATATAAAAGTTAACTTCTATCCTAACCTATCCTATCATATCCTATCCTATCCTATTCCGCATCCTGTAGCCAATCAGATTCGAGTATAAATTTCAGAGTTTTTTTTGTAAACGAAAATAAGCGTAACAATGCATTTTCAATGTCAATTTAATTCGTTTTACAAGTTAAAATATTTAAGAATGATAATTGATGTATTACAGCAAAACTCGAATATTACGAACACGGATATAGCGAATTTACGTCTATAACGAATTATTATTCATGTCCCGGCAAAAGAACTAAAGCCAAATTCTCGTGATTTGGCCCTGTAAATCTGTGAAAATTAAATTTCGTTCATTTGAAGCAATTTTTTTGTAAACACTTCTTTACAAATTTGTTTTTACATTTCTGCCTCGAAAATTTTCCGGGAAACATCACGGACGCTTTTATAAGTGCTAAAACCGGACGCGGTATGGCAAAATCGGTCATTTTTACAGATATGCTCAACTATTTGTGTTGATTTTATATGGGCGCCAACTTTAAACCAAAATAAGAGTTAACACACAGATAAACTGAGGAATAACGAATAATAATTTATCGGTTTTGTGTTGGTTCAAGTGTGGCGCCATACTTTTTATAACTATTTTTAATGTCTTGGTGCACTCCGGATTTGCGGTTTATACTTAGTTTGAACATAGTTTATTGTGTTAATTACAAAAGAGGATTAGATACAAGTTCTTACAACGTACATGTTCCTCTCCTAATGATAATACATACAATATATACAATTGTCACAGTGATATTACATGTTACTTATAGTTGTTGACTTTATAATAGTACTATTCATAAATATGCATTTACAAAGTATTTACAAATATATAGTAAATAGTGTTGATATACAATATAAAAATAGCAAAAACAAGAGAAAATTAATTATTAAATACTTGTTAAGACTATATGATTAATCTTATAATCATTTTTGAACAATGTGATTAAACAGTTTATTATTGCAGTATTGTAGTGTTTTTGCGTAAAAAAAAAAATGAATCTTACATTTGCGTTGATTCCGGCGGACGAGCTCCCAAACTAAAAGGGATTTTCCATTAGGCTAAAAATAGATATATCATATGTCAACACAACGATAAAAAAAAAAACAGTATACACAGGTGTGAAATGGTGACACTTTGGTGTGGTTAATATTTGTTTCTTTTTATTAAAAGGAGAGAACAACTATTGGCGGCGACATATAGAATCGATGTTGATACAGTAACTGCTGATGTCGTCGGCAGCGCGGTGTCTTCTGCATGTCGCATGTCGGCCTGGATAACGCGAAGCGTTATATGCAAACTTCTATGAGAAGTAATTATTGACTTATCAAGTCAAAGTTATTGCTTTTGTGTGCGCGTGTTTAAATCATTGAATTTGACTTTACACTCAACAAAACTTTTAAGTGTGTGAAATTATGAAATAAAATAATGTGAAATTTTTAACTTTTTAAATATCACAAACATTTGACGTTATTTCATAACGTCGTCCGAAAAGTGAAATTCATAAAGCGCGTTATTTTTATAACGTCTAATATTTTTTACTTGTTTTTTATTAATATAGCACGTTTTTGGGGGGTAAATTCTTTATCTAAGGTTAACTATTTGGGATATATTGACAAATTCATTTCGTTTTTTCTCTCATGTTATGTTCGATTAATCGAAATATGCTCAAATATTGGCTATAGTTTGAAGAACTGTTGTGGAAATATTTTGTTTAATTTTGGTATACGTGTATAAATGTACGTGTTTCTTTCTGTTACATCATATTGATATTCATGAACAGCGAAAGCTAAATTATTCAGATAATTTGATATTGCTAATGATTTCAAAAAAGGAAATTCGGGACCTTACATTTTTTTTTCAATCTTTAGCAATGACTGTTGATGTTATTGTTTTCAACAATGTACCAAGTATAAACTTAAGTAATGTTGCAGTCACTTATTTTTTAAATCATTATTTAAATGGATAATTGAACAAAATAAGGGAATTAAAAAAATATCTGGTTGAACGAGGTTAAAAGCATACATTCTCCACTCATATTTCCCTCTGTATGAATATAAAAGAGAATTTTGAAGACAATCTTAGTGTTGATTCAAATGCCTTATGTTTAGAAATACAGTGTTTATTTGCTTTCATTCTGAAGTTAAGTACAACAATCCCTTTATTTTGGCAGAGGGTATACACGTTGTAATAAACTTGCTGAACTTCAATATTTTTGCATATTTTTGGTCATCGAAGCGGTCACGGTCCAGTAGATATAGTCTGAAGGTTAAAACTGAACACGCTCGTAAATAGGCACCGTCACAAAGATATATCAACCCTTCGATTTTGTTACTCCCGATTGCATACATGAAACTCGTGGGTGACGTGTAGTATTCCTTTCGTGGTCTTTGGATTTTATGCATTTATTTCTTATTTTATGCACATATTCTGTTTGCAAATAATTACATTGACCTACTTATTATATGTTAGTATTCACCTAGCTTGGAAATGTGCTTGAAATTTGATAATTTCATCGTGACCGAGTAAAAAAAAGCGAGACAAGATATACGTCCACACAGGTGAGACCTCTACAGCATTGTGTTTTACTGAAAAATGAGAGAAATCTTTTACTGCAATTCCCTGAACCAATTCAGATTGATTTACACGGGCTGTTACATTTAAAATTAATATTTTATAAAGAAAAACACATTAATTGTTTGTTTTACTTAGAGTTTAGGGAATTCTCTAATAGCAATTCCCTGGCGGTGTATCAATTTTGATTGATTAACATAGAATGGTACATTATAAATGAATATTTTATACAGAAAAATATATTGTGTTTTGCTTAAAATTCAGAGAACTCTTTTACTGCTATTCCCTGCACTAATTTAGATTGATTTACAAGGAATGGTACATTATGAAATGAATATTTTAACGACTTCTTTCGTTGAAATCATCATCCTTCATCGATTGTGGTTTATTTGGATTATTTTTTTTTACGGACTGGTACATTTTCATTTGATATTTTATATAGATGTTTACAGGCAATTTGTGCGTGCAATCAAACGTAGCTGTACTATTTAGTCACCCCTAACATTGTCTGACATTCCATTTATCATTCAGTTAGATAGATAACACAGGTTCATCCTGTCATCATGGCTTGAATTTTAATAACATTTAACATCATTACATCAATCAAGATGAACCAGAAAAGAATGAACGGGAACGGAAAAGAATGACTACAATCATAGATCTAACAATTTCATTTTGATATTTTGATATTGTAAATGTATGTGCTTTAGACTCCAAGAAATAAGAATACATCCCCCGATACAGATTTATGAAATTTTGCAATATTACATTTTGCGTTCATCTCAACGAAAATATTATAACACAAAATGTAATCATTACTTATTATCACTCAAAACCTCCCAAAATGTATCATGATAACAACGATTATTATACTTTGATGTTAAATACTGAAATCTGATTGGTTTAGACGCAGTTGACAATCAGTTCTCATACCCTCAGCGTTAGCAACACACTTGGCAACGGGCCGATAGAACGAATTGTTACATGCGCGTAAATTATGCGCGTACGGTTCGCCGTAGAACTCACGTCTTTTCTATATAAAAGAAGTAAAATTTGCTATAACTTGCTATAAAGTTTGCTTTAAAATTAAGACATTCAGTATAATAAAATAAATAGTGCCTGTTTGGGAGGGTACCAGTTGAAATTGACACCCCTAGAAAACCATTGTCAACCGACGCGAAGCGTCGAAGCGTCGGTTGACAATGGTTTTCTAGGGGTGTCAATTTCAACTGGTACCCTCCCAAGCAGGCACTATTTATATAATAATACACCAGTAATCAAGACTTTACCGATACTGGTCTTATTTTGTACATAACAAATTAGACACAGTTTAAATGTTTGCTTCCTTATATCACCTCTTTCTATCAAGTTATAATATTATGCGAATCATAGAGGACTTTGTACTTTTCTAGTGCCATATAAAAATACTAGTACTCGAGAGCCATTCATCACCTATACATGTATATTATTAAGTGAAAATATTGCAAACATCAAATCAAATATGTATTTTTAATTAATAAATATTCTATAATTTATTTATATACTGTATACAGTACCATATAAGTCAGCTATTATTATAGCATTGATCAAGCTGCACGGGCACTGCAATGTACATGCTATTAATTAAGACACATAAGTGCGTAACTAACGTATATAAAAAAATTATTTTTTGTAATTTTCATTGGTTGTAAGAAAATCACGTGACATATTCTGTCCCTGAACAATGAATCTTTATCGTCAACTGACCTTGATCGTCTGCCTTGGATGCTTAGTAATTTGGTTGTCCGAATGTACCTCATTTACTAGTTATTTTAAATATGATTGTCTAATCGGATATTATATGATTTAACTATTATGGAAATCATTGTACAATAAATATTTGGCGATAATGACCCATGTCAAGTGATACCAAGTACCGGATCCTGTGGGGATATATAAAATAATATATTAATAAAATTAAAATAATATATTAATAAAGTGCTATCAGATACGGAGCACTATACAATGTACACCCCTCCTCGTTTGATATAAAAATCTTTATGCAGTTATATGCAATTGACGTTGCATTTAATACAATAGATAATGCAAAAAAAGTTGTAACAATAAAGAACAAGCCGAAAAAGTTTGTAATTTTTTCAGTCAGCTGCAACATAAAAGAATTTGAACCATATGCATGTAAAATAAATTTAAGTTTAGATTTTTATCCCTGTCCTCTCCTCTAGATATCCTGCCATATGGGTTTGTTTTAAGGTCAGACGAGACCTATCTTCCATTATTTTCTATTTTTTCTATCTCCACAATGTAAAGATTTTCACAAAGTAATTCCATAATGATGTTTTCATGTTTCGTGATACTTCTTTTATCTAGATATAAAGTGTTCAATATGGAACGCCTCAACTGCCTTATGTGAATAAACTTCATTATGTGATGGTACTTTAACATTACGTGATGGTACTTTAACATTACGTGATGATACTTCGACATTACGTGATGGTACTTTAACATTACGTGATGGTACTTGAACATTATGTGATGGTACTTTAACATTACGTGATGGTACTTCGACATTACGTGATGGTACTTTAACATTACGTGATGGTACTTTAACATTTTTCATTATATGATGCTACTTTACTATGCGATGGTTCTAAAAATAGGGAAGCGTCGCATCGGGATCGAAATACATGTACGCCAAATCTCTAAACACGTGGATGCCTGTAAAAAAAATTTTAACACTGGGCTGATTCTCTGTTTCAGAAATTGATCAGATAGGACTAAGGTCCACTGAGACTAGTTTAGATCAACAAATACTTTTGTTTGATTAAGTGTTGACTTAAACTTTTAAAAGGGCCATTTTAAATTTTAAAGAATGGCTGCTTGGTGAAACCATTTGGGCTCCCCATCAGCGCATAAAAATCAGGGGGTACGAAAAGTCCCCCAGGGGATTTTTGGTCCAAAAATGTGAACCCAATCATTTGGCGCTTGGTCAGAGTGGACTGCTAAAAATTTTAATAGCACCTAAACAAAGACTTCTGTAATTTATGTTAGAGATTGGACTTATGGGGATTGACGGGCTCTCCCTGTGTAGGAGTGGGCAATGTAACAGGCACGTAGCATCAGCCTCCCCCCTTAGGATCCTTAGGATTTTCATGATTTTGGGAAGTTGTCTTTTTTCTTCTTTTGTTTTTTTTGCTTGTCAAGATTTTTAGGATGAGTCTGCCCTCCCCCTTTCTTTCAAAAACGATGCTACGTGCCTGTGTAAGCACTGATTTATTCAACAGTACAGTTACTGTTAAAATCAGATTCAACAGCAATGAGGGGGGGGGGGCGGATGCTACGTGCCTGTTACATTGCCCACTCCTACACAGGGAGAGCCCGTCAATCCCTATAAGTCCAATCTAACATAAATGACAGAAGTCTTTGTTTAGGTGCTATTAAATTTTTTAGCAGTCCGCTCTGACCAAATGATTGGGTTCTGAATGCACATTTTTGAACCAAAAATCCCCTGGGGGACTTTTCGTACCCCCTGATTTTCATGTGCTGATGGGGAGCCCAAATGATCTCACCAAGCAGCCATTCTTTAAAATTTAAAATGACCCTTTTAAAAGTTTAAGGCAACACTCAATCAAACAGTAGTATTTGTTGATCTAAACTAGTCTCAGTGGACTTTAGTCCTATCTGATCAATCTCTGAAACAGAGAATCAGCCCAGTGTTAAAAAAACTTTATAGGCATCCAGGTGTCTACAGTTTTAGCGTACATGTATTTCGATCCCGAGGCGACGCTTCCCTATTTTTAGAACCATCGCATAGTAAAGTAGCATCATATAATGAAGAATGTTAAAGTACCATCACATAATGTTAAAGTACCATCACATAATGTTAAAGTACCATCACGTAATGTCGAAGTATCATCACATAATGTTAAAGTACCATCACGTAATGTTGAAGTACCACCACGTAATGTTGAAGTACCATCACGTAATGTTAAAGTACCATCACGTAATGTCGAAGTATCATCACGTAATGTCGAAGTATCATCACGTAATGTTAAAGTACCATCACGTAATGTTAAAGTATAATCATATAATGAAGTTTATTCACATAAGGCAGTTGAGGCGTTCCATAGTTCAATTTAAAATACTTATTATGACTTTATTTATAAGCATTCAAATGCAATTTGCATGCTATTTTAAGAAAAATTCTAATTATTCTAGCTCCAAAAATAGCCTGGTAATGTACCCTGAATTTTTGGGTATTATCAAGTGTAAATGTTAATAAACAATGAATAAAATATCAAGGAAAATTATATAAAATTGAGAAACGTATCGTGTGTCGTTAAAACTCCAAATTCAAAAAAAAAGTAATAGAGTAAATTTTAAAGAATGAACAAAAAAAATCTGATTCAACATACAAATTCCATCAATGTGTAAACTGTTATTTGTTATTTCACGCGCTTGCACGGTATATCATCTACTAGTGAACAAAATCATAATACCTCTACTGTTGATATCTTGGTTCTGTTTACTTGATTGTTCCTGTTTATTGTTGTTTTGAAATGGGATTATATATGTTTAAAATCTCATAGTTTAGACAAATATGTTTCGAGAGAGAGTCCCAAACCAGCTTCATAGTCGTGATGACGTCAAAATGTCATAACACACACTATATTAAGAGGCTGGTAAAAATAGAACGAATAGAGATAACGACAAAAAGTAAATTACTTTAGAAAGCAAATATTGTGACCTACAATTCCATAAAAGATGACAAATTTTTGTGACAGGGCGATTTCCATAGTTTCTGGCTGTAGTCCTTTGAAGGCGGTGCTTCTCGGTCTTTAACTAAAGATGCAGAAAAAACGGATTTTATGAATTTTTTAATTCCTTTGTACCTATTAAATTAGTAGTGTATTTGACAAGTTCAATGGAGAACCTTGTGTAACTTTTTGTAGTTCTAAAACTTCTCAGAATTGTTTCAAATATAACACATGTAATTTGTAATCTATTTCATTATTACTTAATTGTTGTGAAAGATCCTTTTCCCCTTTTTCACATAGTTTTGTAAATGTTATCATTGTGTCATCATCATTTTGCTGTTTAGATATTTAATGGCCTATATTCTTATATTTCTGTATTGTGTTAATAAAATGTGCAAAAATTACAATTTTGGTTGTTGTAAATAATCATACATCCTACTAAACAGCATCAAATTTAAGAAGTTGTTAATGGACAAAAGTAAGAAGATAAGTACTGTAGACGTGGAAAATATTTCAGTGGGGTTTTTTTTCACTATGTTTGCGATAAGAAAATTTTCACGAACATTAATCCGCCGTGAATATTGTGCATTTATTGTAAAATTATATTTTCCGTATCAATAAAAGGGATTTGGGCAGTTACCAACAGGGCAATTGGTGAAATTTTAGACACGTGGAATTAAAGCCGTTTACAGCATTTCTTAAAATCTCTAGTTTCATTCGATCAAAGTTGAGTACTATTCTTTTCCGAGCCATGAAGACGGTTTCCTTGATGTTAAGCGGATGAGAGTTATTGACTCCCCCTGGATAGTCTAGTCCATCGCAGGTTTACCCCAGAACCCATTTGCAACTGGTTGAACGAATAAATGAAGGTAAAGTGCTATGTCTAGGGAGACAACATATAACATTAAGTGACCACAAAGAGGTTCAAACCAGGGACCTTTTGCCGGTGTAATGACCTAACATACCTATGACGATTCTTAGATAATATCACTGAGCCATGTGCATTTAACGAATGTGAACAGCGTAAAGTTTCTTTTAAGAATCAAATATTTTCTAGAAAAACTCATTATGTTGAATCTCTGTACTCCTTCTCCCTGTTAGAAAATGACATCAAGTGCGTTCTCTCCCGCGTTTATAAATATAAACCAAGATTTAAAAAACCGTATATTTTCTTAATGGTGGTGAATCTTTTTTTTTCTATCTAATGAGCGTACAACTCTTTTAGCAGTAGCCAGTCAACTCGTCTACAAAGTGATGAATATCTTTTTTTTTCCTAATAGACACTGACGACTAGACTATCATATTGTAATCATATTGTATGTTTCAAGTGGTAGGTAGTACAGAATTGATATATATGGCGCCTCGATTGAGTTACTCTGAACAAATGCGTTTCAAGACATTGGTAAAGTTTGCGAATTTCATGTTGATTTTATAAAGAACTCTCGTAAATGTTTATTTACACATGGTATATGTTTGCACTGTATTTACTTACTAAGTCATGTTAGCTTTAAATACTTTAAATAAAATAAAATGTTTTCATCTGCAGTTATCAGTGCATACATGTATTTATTTAGAAAGTCATTATAATCCTATGATTTATATCATATCATGCTGCATTTTCTTTCTTTGTGGTTTTGGCTGAAAAACTTTGACATACGAATACCAAAATGCTCATTCGAGATTAGAATATTAGATCCGAAATTCGAGATTCATTATATAAATTAACCAATCATATCATGGATCTAAAAATAACACGTATTCTAGCGCCATCAACTGTTCTAAATAAAGATTATCTGTACATGCTTTTACCTACGAATAAATGTTGTTTCAACTCTAGCTTATTGATTATTTGTATGATTAATAACAGAATGTTTTAGATTAGATAATATAAGGAAAAATCTAATGTGTTTCGCGACTTAGTAATTTTGTTTGTCCTGTGTGTATTTTCACCTGATGCGTTTAAACCCGGGTCTTTCACATATTTACACCAGAGTGTAAGAATAGCACATAAACATAAGTATATAGTGACACTGTTTACATATACATTTAAAGTATTTGTTTGATTGATACATTCATTATTTAAATATTATATATATATATATATATATATATATATATATATATATATATATATATATATATATATATATATATATATATAGTTATTGCAATGTTTGTGCTTATCATATATGTATATCTATGCAATGTGTATCGTTTCGATCCTCTCAAATTGTCGTTTAACTGTATTCCACCTGTATCTCAAACGACTGTGTTGTGCGCGGCCAGCGCGCTAGGTTCCGTTCGTCATCGAAAGCAAGATTTTTGTCTTGCCTAGATGGCCGAGTGGTTAGCGCGGTGGCCGCTCACTGCTAGGAGAATGGGTTCCGGAGGTCGTGAGTTCAAGCCTCGGTCGGGGCGGAGGTGGAGCTCCAACAAAGTGAATTTCCTTGTGCTTTATATATATCTATATCATTCACTATGGGCAGGTATATGTCAATTTGAGAGTTATTGCAATGTTTGTGCTTATCATATATGTATATCTATGCAATGTGTATCGTTTCGATCCTCTCAAATTGTCGTTTAACTGTATTCCACCTGTATCTCAAACGACTGTGTTGTGCGCGGCCAGCGCGCTAGGTTCCGTTCGTCATCGAAAGCAAGATTTTTGTCTTGCCTAGATGGCCGAGTGGTTAGCGCGGTGGCCGCTCACTGCTAGGAGAATGGGTTCCGGAGGTCGTGAGTTCAAGCCTCGGTCGGGGCGGAGGTGGAGCTCCAACAAAGTGAATTTCCTTGTGCTTTATATATATCTATATCATTCACTATGGGCAGGTATATGTCAATTTGAGAGTTATTGCAATGTTTGTGCTTATCATATATGTATATCTATGCAATGTGTATCGTTTCGATCCTCTCAAATTGTCGTTTAACTGTATTCCACCTGTATCTCAAACGACTGTGTTGTGCGCGGCCAGCGCGCTAGATTCCGTTCGTCATCGAAAGCAAGATTTTTGTCTTGCCTAGATGGCCGAGTGGTTAGCGCGGTGGCCGCTCACTGCTAGGAGAATGGGTTCCGGAGGTCGTGAGTTCAAGCCTCGGTCGGGGCGGAGGTGGAGCTCCAACAAAGTGAATTTCCTTGTGCTTTATATATATCTATATCATTCACTATGGGCAGGTATATGTCAATTTGAGAGTTATTGCAATGTCTGTGCTTATCATATATGTATATCTATGCAATGTGTATCGTTTCGATCCTCTCAAATTGTCGTTTAACTGTATTCCACCTGTATCTCAAACGACTGTGTTGTGCGCGGCCAGCGCGCTAGGTTCCGTTCGTCATCGAAAGCAAGATTTTTGTCTTGCCTAGATGGCCGAGTGGTTAGCGCGGTAGCCGCTCACTGCTAGGAGAATGGGTTCCGGAGGTCGTGAGTTCAAGCCTCGGTCGGGGCGGAGGTGGAGCTCCAACAAAGTGAATTTCCTTGTGCTTTATATATATCTATATCATTCACTATGGGCAGGTATATGTCAATTTGAGAGTTATTGCAATGTTTGTGCTTATCATATATGTATATCTATGCAATGTGTATCGTTTCGATCCTCTCAAATTGTCGTTTAACTGTATTCCACCTGTATCTCAAACGACTGTGTTGTGCGCGGCCAGCGCGCTAGGTTCCGTTCGTCATCGAAAGCAAGATTTTTGTCTTGCCTAGATGGCCGAGTGGTTAGCGCGGTGGCCGCTCACTGCTAGGAGAATGGGTTCCGGAGGTCGTGAGTTCAAGCCTCGGTCGGGGCGGAGGTGGAGCTCCAACAAAGTGAATTTCCTATATATATATATATATATATATATATATATATATACAGTGTAGTGCCATAAGTGTTTCACGCTTGCACGACGTCATGTGTATTCAGTTCGAGAATTCAATGTATCAAAACACCTCCTTACCTTAATATAGTTGATTACAAACTTCTGGCATTTTCAGTATTTGGTGGCATGGCCTTTAGCTTTAAGAACAGCATTTAATCTGTTTGGTAAGGATTCATATAAACCCTGTATATATGCTGGGGTAAGGGAGGTCCAGATATGCAGGACAGCATCAACAAGTTCCTGTTTTGTTTTAATGTTGTGTTGCTCCTTTGCAAGATTAATTTTTATTAATCTCCATACATTTTCTATGAGGTTTAGGTCTGGTGATTGGGATGGCCAGTCTAAGCAAGGGATATTATTTTCTTCTTTCCAGGCTTTAGCCCTAGCTGACATGTGGGCGGGGCAATTGTCGTCCTGAAACACCCAGGGGTTGTTACAAATGTGTTTGGCAACAACTTGCCACAAATTAATGTCTAAAAGTGTAATGTACTTATCTGTGTTTAAATTTCCATCTATTGGTGTTAGTAAGCCCACTCCTGAGTAACAGATACAGCCCCAAAACGACACAGATAGACGAACTCCGCCATTTCGGACCGAACGTAAACCAAGGCATTCCGGTCTCCATTTTTCATCGGCCTTTCTCCAGACATAAACTTTATGATCAGTTCCTAAAACAACCTGAGTTTCGTCGGAAAATATAACTGTTTTCCAATTTTGATCCACAGACCATTCTTTATGATCACGACACCATTTAACACGCTTTACTCTGTTCACCTTTGAGATTGTTAGAGTCTTCGCAACTTTTCGGCGATTATATTTCAAAAAGTGTAATCTGCGCTGAACAGTTCGTGTTGACAATGGGTTAGGTATAGATTTATTTAATTCTGAAGTTAAATCACTCAGACTCTTTCTACGATCCTTCAAAACCAACCTGTTCAAGACACGATCTGACTGATCACTTGTAAGTTTTGGTCTTCCGCTTCGAGCGTTATTTGCTACACTTTGTCGAACAGCAAACCTCTTCAAAAACTTAGAAACCGTAGAGCGATCATATCCGGTAATTTCGGCAATCTCAGAATTATTTCTACCTTCTTTATGAAGACGTACGATCTGTTCCTTTAGGACAGGTGACATTTCACGGCGATTTGAAGCCATGTTTGTTTACGTCTGCTTCTGTATCTAAAAATAGTCCCACGCGCCATCGGGGAATCCAAAATGACGTATACACACTCTATTTTCTACCGTCCAAATATAACCGAGGAACGATGTATAATAACAGAGATATGAGGAATTTAGTTCAGGATATAATTTTATTATTTCGTCAACATTACGTTGACGTGAAACACTTATGGCATTACACTGTATATATATATATTAAGGAATATATATATATATATATATATATATATATATATATATATATATATATATATATATATATATAAAAGAGACAGGGACACTAAGAAGAGAACACAGATGGTGATGAATGTATACACTGTATATATATATATATATATATATATATATATATATATATATATATATATATATATATATATATATATATATAAAAGAGACAGGGACACTAAGAAGAGAACACAGATGGTGATGAATGTTCCAAACGTTCAAATATAACTTTACAATAAGTATCAAACAGATGGTAATAACAGTTCTTCAGAAGCAAAAAGTTTTCTTTTAACAGCATTTTGGTCACAAATTTCTTAATAATATTTATATTTTCATGTTTACATTTAAATTACACAACACATTATATTCTCCCTTCAGTATGTTTAAACCAGGGGTTGTGTATTAAAGGGTTTTTGTAAAGAATTTTTTTCCGGGGGGAGAGGGTTGATGGATAATTTTCTTTCATTTGGAGGGAAGTCGAGGCCATTTTTTAGTAATTTTTCTCTCATTTGAATTAAATAAGATTGGATTTTCCGGGAAGTGTCCGGAACCCCCCCCCCCAACCGATTCGCGCATGTAGAAAATAATTTAATTTACTTTTTAATCTAAACAGTAATTTATCATTTTAAACTAAATTTTATAAGCCTCGGACCCCCCCACCCCCACGCCGCCACCCCTAGCAAACAAAATCTTTCTCTGGACCCCCCCCCCCCCGAAAACATTTTCTGGATCCGTGCATGCACAATAAACAACATTGTTTAAACCTATTCTTGAAATACGACCCCCCCCCAAAAAAAAAAAATCAAAATCACGGGTTTAACGATTTGATTAAAATATCGACACCCTTTAATGTTGTTTGATTCTTAAGAGTCTTAGATTTTATATAGAGCGGTTGTTATGTTTATGATGCTGTCTAGTCAGTATAATTTGGTGATGTTCAAAACTGTAGGAACTTAATACAATAGTTTGGTTTTCTGTTTACTAAACGTTTTAAATCTACATGTGTACACTTTCAAACTAATAAACCGACGAGCTTTTGAACCTTTTAAATACTGGACCATCAGGATAATAAATATTCAGACTACTTGACCGTGACCGCTTCGATTACGCAAAAATATCAAAGCTTTAATTTCATACACACTGCTAAAAAGGGACAGTTGTGCTTTAATTCAGAATGAAAGCGAATTTATAACATTGTATTTCTACACAGTTCAAAGTTTATACATCGCACATTGTTGAAAACAATAACATCAACAGACCTAACTTAAGAATGATAATAATTGTTAGGTGACAAATTCTTTTTTTTAATCAAGCAATATCAGGTAATCTGGAGAATGCTCCCAAAAATAATTGTTGTACTTAGGGCAAATTTAAAGTATTATATTTCTACAGAACCACAAACAAATGTCACCTTACACAAAATACAATAGATGTCCTACACAAATATGTATTTAAAATAAGTTCTTACCTAAAAGAACAGAGAAGAGAGTGTCAGACTCGCACGTTTATTAACAGGAGGCACACATATTATTCAGTATGCTCCCGATTTCACAATTCCAGAAAGTTATAGTTAGCTCCCATAAAACATAAAAAATATAATGGGGTACCTGCAAAGGGCCTTACTACATAACACTTTAATCTATTACATAGTGGATTCTTTCGTCTATATTAGACACGTATATGCAACCTGTATTTCAAAGGATTTTTGTACTACTGTTATCTAGTTAATTTGGAGAAAGTTCAGGCTTCGGTGCTAAGGTTGTGGATGGAATTTGGTCAGTGGATGTTGAAAATAATGACATGTTATCCCCCTCTGAACTGCTTTGTTAAATCAATAATGATACTTAAAACACTATTGAATACCGTACCATTTACCATTTTTGAACTTACTTTCAGTGTGTTTTTTCGGGTAATTTATTTAATAACACTTTCATCTTTTGCATAGTACATTTTTTCGTCAATATTCGACACGTACATGCGACTTGTATTTCAAAGGATTTTTTGCACGACTGTTTACTATTTGATTTAAAATTACAATGACTTATACATGAATAATTACAGAATATTCTTATCTTGCTTTCGGTGGCATAAATGAGAGTTAATAAGGTAAAAAATAATATTTCACAGATTCGTGTATTTTGATACCAATTACTAATTAATTGGTTATAACAAATTGCTGGTTACTCACCGTATAGCAACTCTGCAATCGATTGCCATCCCTAGAAAAAAATATCTTTTAATTATTAAAAATTTTACGAAGAGGAGAGCAGTAGGTGCATTATAAGGTTTGCACTAGTAATATGAGAAAACATTAAGTTGTGTTTGGCAATATCAAATATTCATGTCGGTGATGACGTGCATTTAGTGACAGATGCAAGAAAGAGATAACAGGAGGTTCGATTAAATTCCATATTTAGTAAGACGTACTGTTAATGTGTCCTGAAATTGCAACGTGCTAAATCAAATTAATATTAAACATAAAAAGCAAAGTATACTTCAATATATGATAAATACGTTGAAACATTTTCATTCAAATAATCTTTTGTCGTGCAAATATTTATTATTGACTCTAAGGTAACTCCTGGCACAATTGTTTGAAATTTCATATATAAACCTTACCATATTCCTATTAATTAACTGTTATTGTTAAGTTATACTTACACTTTTTATTTAACAACATCAGAAAAACTGGTTTTATATGCTTGCTTAATGTTTAATTTTTATATCATGGTAAATTCAATACAGAGTATTTTGATTTGAAATGGGGAAGAAATTTGCGTGTAAACGGAAACATGTTTATTATTTTGATAGGTTGTGCCTTGTACGTTCTAATGTTGCTTGTAAATACATGTCATTATTCAAAGCGTTTCTTAAAAGTAAAGTATTTATTCTTTCTTATATCTAATTCACATAAGTTACTCTTTCTTGGTTCATATTGTATTAACATACCATACATCTACCATATCAAAAATTAGAAATATTAGTAATAAAATTGTATATCATGTATATGGGTAGAAAGACAAGAAAATGAAATACAACTTTATTAATTCTAAATGACAACCAACTGATAATTAACAATAAAACAGAAATTAACAACATTTCCTGAAAGATAAACTTTTATTTAGGATGTTATTACAAATGCATACTAACTAACAACATAATCCATAAATTATGAATAAGTACAGTATGTTTTGTTATCAAAAAGCATCAAATAATTCAATCAAATTTAGCAGCAAAAAAATAATTGTTTATAACAGCACAATAAATGGAAAATATTGCAATAGTTTCCATTTCTTTCATGAACTTTTTTCAGGCGGATAAAACAATTTAATACCAAACTTTATCTTATTGAATCGAATATTTTTACTTCTCCCTCTGTCTCCTAATTGACATGCTCTTCCCCTCTTTCTCCATCTGGATAATATAAACATTTATTAAATAAGCTATTACTGTTATTTGTATTTTTCACAGAAACCTTTTAAACTGTAGGTGTACAACAATCGCATAATACCCGAATTTTCAAGAAGGAAAAATACATTAAAACACTTTATATAAAATCAAAGGAGTTCAAAGACTTTAGATCTGTCGAATATAAACATACATTATGTACGTTTCATTACAAATATATACATCTTATTGAAGTCAAAATGTTATCCGAATGTATTTAACAATATATTATGTCTATATTCTTACCGTTTTATGCGAAAATAGCTATAGAAAGTCAATAGATCGGCGATTTTCCATGGTAGGAAGGGCTTTGATATTTGATAAATGAAAATTTACTGGATAGTTCAGGAGGGTACCCATTTCCCAAAAGTAGAACTATTGAAAAGCTAAGCCATTAATTTTTTAGTTTTAGGCACAAATACCCTTATGAAATTTACGGTGAATGACCATGCACATCTTGAAAAGTGATTTCGGGTAGTTTGGCTATAAGCTGTACAAGATATACATAATTCAATGCCATGCTGCGGTCGATTTCTCACTTTACTTTCAAACTGAAATCCGGTTCAATCTAAGTCCCCTCCCTAATCGATCAAATTCGCCGCCCCAATACAAAATATCGTCCGACACCGTTCTGAGAATGAACTTGCATATCTATACTTTGAGTACCTTGATATAAATTTGGTATTAAAACATGAAAATTTAATACACGTCGAATATATTTTAACAGCAGCTGATTATATTTTAAGGGTAGAGAGCTATGTCTGCGTTGGTACACTGATGATTTTATCAGTAACGGGCATTGCTTACGATCAGTGCAATTAAAGGTGGTTTGCCACTATGATACACAGAAAGTTTATTCATTTTGCGATTTCAAGGAAACATATGTCACCACAGGTATAGTGTTGCTAACTTGTCTGTTCTACTTACTATCATAATCATATACTATATTATATTCAGTCATATAACTATATTATTTATTCTATTTCAGAAATAATGTTATACGTTTTCCTATATTTTAAAAATAAAATATTTAAAAAATAAATCATATGAAGCAATTAAACTCGCTATAATTTCGTCTTTTTAATGTATAATCTGCTAAAAGTAATTGCTGTTGATTATGCAATCCTGAAAGTTTGAAATTTCAAAACCATTTTGCAAGATTAGAAATTATTAAGACAACATTAACGCAATAGGTTTTTTTATACGTGGTAAAACATGTTTGATTGCTTTCTCAATTTTCTGGAATGAAATATAACATACTTCATTCACTAGATAAAGATAATGGTCAGGCTATTTTTCCTGGTCTTCAATTCAACTTTAGCATTTGGACTTCAAGGTAATATCATGTCATATCAATTGTATTATTATATATATTTTTAAGAATCGAAAAACTTCTATCTAACGCAAAATCAAAATCCTAAATTATTGTTTTTAATTGCTATTGTAGAAAAGGAAGTCATGTGTGGGCACCGTCTTTTTTTTAACAATGCGTCCTGGTACACAGCATACGAAACATGTAACCTGAACAAAAAGGTGCTGGCATTACCGGAAACAGATGTTTTATCGTTAATGGGCCTGTTGAACCATTTCCTGAATGAAGTATTCAAATTTGTAACATTTGGAAGGTAAGATGTTTGGTATCCTCTTACGGTTTTTTTTCTCAAATGTACACTGTTAATATATATCTACGTGTAGCTTTCGCGTTTCCGTTAATTAACATACCATTGAAAGAATTGTTTGATAATAAGCTTAAGTATTGACCTTGCTGATAGATGAAAGAGTGTATTATTTTTAAGGAATAGAAGTAGAAACCCTGGAACCAAAACCAATTATTTGTTTTATATGTATATGCTTTACATGTAGATGTATGAGGTGTTGAAAGATCACTATATCTTTTTACAGGTAAATAAATGTATAACAAAAATAATACTTCTAACATTCCTGGTACATTGTTAATCGTATAGTAGCTGATCTAATACAATGAAGAATTATATGAAATTATATGTTTGAACACTTTCAATGTCTGTTAATATAATAAGTTTATAAAAACATTACATCTACAAACTGGCTACATTCGATGCTGAAAACAGGGAAATGTGCATTGTGCGAAGAATATTTTTAAATCCTTTTGTTATGTACATGTGTATACTGTTGTAGTTTATGTTAATCTTTGAATTATAAAAATATTCTAAATGATATGAATTTGTCTTAATGGATCGTTGAGCTAGAATGAATGTATACATAAAGTCATCCCAAACGAAAATCTGGCCTTATACCAGCAGTGATGCCATCAAATTTCGATCAGAATTCGATAAAATTCAATATTTACATTTTCAACTGCCTTTGTGATAACATTACGTATCAATTTTGAACAATATAGCCCAATAATTTCATAAAAAGCTGAGCGACACAAAATGGGCGTGTCTTATTGCATAATCAAAACACGGTATTGGCAGCGTAGCGTAGTAATACATGTAAAAAAAAATAGTGATTTTAAGATGTTGTTTTAAGCTGTAAAAATTGGAAATAATATAAATATAAGAAATAAGAAATCATTCTTTGAATATTATGAGGTAATAGTTTCGGTCGGAGCGTGGTCAAATCTATCATAAAGCCCTTTGGGCTTTATTGGATTTGACCACGCCCCGACCGAAATTATCATCTCATAATACTAAGAGAATGATTCCTTATTCCTTAATTAATATCGTTCTAGCCTTCAATCAGCGGAAGGATTTTTTTGTCGGTAATTAAATAAAAAATTAAACAAATCAAGAGAAAGAAGCTGGAATATCATTATAAAATAAATGCTAATAATAAATGTTTCCAAGGCAAAACTCAAAGTGAGTATTGATAGGAATTACCAGGCTGTTTTATTCAGAATCTCTTCAATCCGATATTTGACTATATGTGTACCAATCGCAACTTCTCGTGCCTTTCCGGCAGGCTCGGAAAAACACCTCGAATGTATTACCTAGCTATAGGCGTCCATGACACCCCCCCCCCCCTTTTTATAAAACTTGATATAAACACAATACATTTTGCAATCTGTTGAGATGTGAGCTAGACTTCATTAAAGTCAATGATACATCCTAAAATATACCACAAAAGCGACACACGAGGCTGTCTAGCCGATACATATTTCAATGGGAAGCGACTCCATTTTGTATAAAATTCTAACATCCGGTGATGTTAAGTATCCTCGACACAGCAAAATTTTATTTGATGGATCGATTGAGAATCTGTTTTGAAATATGATTCCACAAAACAGAGATCAATATCGACTTTTAGTTATTTTATATGAATTTTTTTGTATTTTTACAGTGAAATAGGAAAAACTGTTTTGCGGACGAAAATGGTATTTCCGAGGTTCAAACTTGATGCCAATTAATGTGTAATATAATTATAAATAAATTCATTCCAAAGATCGTTTTGTCAAGTGTTTAATTTTTTAATTAAAAAATATTTCTGAAATCAAAATTGTATTTATATTATATCTTTTTAATCTATGGATAAAATTTAAAGAATAATATATAGTCACATAAAGTATTTACTAAACAATGATATTTTATAAAGAAATTGGAATGAAAATGCGAAATTTTTGAAAAATTGCTATTTATCAAATTTAAACCGATCCCGATTGAAAAGAACTGATCCCGATCAAAATTATTTTAAAATTTACAAATAAACTGTAGTTTATTCTAAGTAATTGATATAATTATAAAGTTAGTAAATGAACAAACCATTTTACAGCTAAACAACCTGATTTTTTCCCCAAAATTGTGATTCATTCTAACATAATGTGATTTCCTTCGAAATCAGTTTAATTACAAATGGGGTCGGTTCGATTTTAAGATTTTCCAATTTTTCTTTAATTTCACTATTTCGTTTCAAATTCTTGTTGAAATATGATTGTACAGCAATTGTTTAAAGTGAGTAACAGTTTATGTGCAGTTTTTATCCATAGATTTAATAAAATATATACAATTCTCGTTTTTCATTTTCATATATATTTTTTTTACTAAAATATTACAAAGTTTATATGGCTGTCTTTGATATGTATTTATAGATAATTGTACTGTGCATTAATTGATACCAAATTTTTAGCTCTAATATATCTTGTTCGCAGCTAAACCGATGTTTCCGGTTTCTACCAAAAAATACAAAAAAAATCATATCAAATATTCAGAAGCCGATATAGGTGTCAATTTTGTATAATCATTTCTCAAAAATGATTCTTCATCGACCCATCAAAAATGCATTGGTGTGTCGAGGATCCTTAAGAGAAGTTTGGATTGTATGTGTACCACTCGACACAAACAAGCTATAAACATATTTAAAAATATTTATTGTTCTTGTTGTATTGATGATCTTAATCAAAATTATTAGAATGGTTAAATTTTTACACTTCAGGTCGAACCCTGGAGTTTGGATTGGAGCATTTATGCGTACTTCCACCAACGAGATCATGAATTTTCGATGTCATTTATTACATCATGAGGTGAACCTGTCACTACCTACGGAAGACATTTTATGTCTGTATTATGATTTCTTAGAGGGAAAAGTTCTCGCAGATACCTGCATCAGCAAGAAACCTTTTTTATGCATGAACCCAAAATTTGGTAAAAAACCAATTTGTTCATATTTAGTTTGTTGCAATCACGTTGCGTATGTTAGATATACGTATGAAAAAGATAAATAATGTACATGTATTTTGACAATCTCTAGGAGTTTTCTGCAAAAATATACTTTATTCGTGCCATACAACGTTCTGGATAAACATGCTTATAACTGTTATTGTTGAAATATTTGTTTTTGATTTTGATGATATTTTTAATCTTCAGAGTTATCAAACTGCACGATGATTTCCAGTGTACGCACTTTAAAGAAGAGTAGTCAATACAAAATTTGCATTGATTTCAACGTTAACGAGACTGATTACGATGAACAAAAATGCAAAAACGAGTTCCTAACCAAAGTAAATTCCTATGCAATGATGAATGGCACGATTAATGGTGCGTCGAAATGTCTCCATTACAAATACAAAAAAGGAATAGAATGTACGGACGAGACCGAATCATTGGGCGACGAAGTCACAAATATTACGCATAAAAGTTAAGTACTGTTTTTCCCCTTATTTTAAGGATCATCTCAAAACTTGCTAAAATATTAAATCTATAATAACAAAAAATAACTATATATATATATATATATATATATATATATATATATATATATATATATATATATATATATATGTAGATAAATAAAGCCTTGGTACAGCAAAAAATACTTAAATAAATAAAACAGAATGCGACAGTCCAAATTAAATAAATTGTTTACTGTTAGCGCTTTCAGCCATGTCGGCTCTTCAGACAGTTATACAAAATTAAAAACGTTGTTTGTAACGTTGTCAATGACGTCGTGTTTTTAAAGTTCATTATGACGTCACAATGTACATCAAGGTAGCGATGGCGTGAACTTAATCAATGCAGTTAGGCATAACATGTAAGCAATGCATAGACATATAATAAAATACATATATATGATAAATCTATTTTCGATTAAGTTTCGGGTTAAATATTTTAATAAAATAGTCCTCTTTTGTAGTTCGGGCGATTTCATTTGAAGTCCACATTTTGTAAAATGGAAATATTTTAAATGTTCCCTTTCCACACTTAGCAAAATGTTCCGAACATGGAGTGTTTCTCACTGTTTCGTCCTTTATTTGTTGTTTGTGGACTCGTACTCGGGCGTTGAGCTGGTTAGTCTGGCCAATATAATTTTCCCCACAGGTTGGACAAGTTGCACAGTAAATTAAATTAGACGATTTGCAGTTCATTGGGGCATTAGGTTTTAAAATTTGGCCACTTTTTAATATTATTCCTTCTCCCTCCTGTATAAGGTCACATGTTCCACATCGGGGGTCGCCGCACTTTTTGATGGAAATAGTATTGCTGGACGAGAACTTTGCTTTGGAGAGAATTTTCCTCAGATTTGGCGCTTGTCTTCTGCTGTTTATGATTGATGATTGGTTTAAAAGTTTTTTCATATTTTCTGATTGTTCTAATATTGGAAAAAAACGTTTTGCTGATTTAAAAATATTATGGTTACACGGATTATGTGTAGTTACAAACGGAATTTTCTCATCTTGTTTCTCCTCCTTAAGGCGGGTCGTTCTAAGTTGTGCTAAAGGAATATCCATAGCCCGGTTAATTCCGTAATTAATAAGTTCCACGGGGTAATTCTGTCGTCTAAGGTGTTGTTTTAACTCTTGAAGCCTTTGTAGGCGAAGAACAGGGTGAGTCACAATAGTACATACACGCCGTGCCATGTTGTATGGAATATTCCTTTTTGTGTGAGACGGATGACATGAATGAAAATCCAAGTATTGATGGGAATCTGTCTCTTTGCTAAATAAATCGGTAATGATATTCTCGCCGTCCTTGATAATAAGAATATCTAAGAATGGGAGTTTCTCACGATGGACTTCTATAGTGAATTTTATCGACGCCTGCAGTTCATTTATAGTAGAATGAAATTTTAAAAGATCTTCTTCCGTTTTGGTCCAAAAGATGAAACAGTCATCAAGGTATCTTTTCCAGTTCTCTTTAATGTATAGCGTAAAATCGGCATCAAAGATATCCGGCAATATACTATAAAGTTTTTCTTCTAGGTAACCCATTACAAGTGAGGCATAAGTAGGGGCAACTTTTGTGCCCATGGCAGTACCTTTTATCTGTAGGTAATTTTCATCATCAAAAAGGAAAGTGTTATTTTCTAGTACAAGTTTTAGTCCGTCTAAGATGATGTACATTGTGACGTCATAATGAACTTTAAAAACACGACGTCATTGACAACGTTACAAACAACGTTTTTAATTTTGTATAACTGTCTGAAGAGCCGACATGGCTGAAAGCGCTAACAGTAAACAATTTATTTAATTTGGACTGTCGCATTCTGTTTTATTTATTTAAGTATATATATATATATATATATTATTATTAGTATTATTATTATATGGCTATTTTTATATCGCATCCTATACTGGTACTGTACCAGTTATTAGCTAAGACCAGTTATCGGCTAAACTGAAATTCTGGTTTATAGTATGCGACTATTCGAGATTTTTTAATGCAGTCCTCTGTTTTGAATAATAAAAAAGTAAATTTGCTTGTAAACTTTCTTAAATATGTATTAAAAATGGGCTTAAACGATCATTGTTTACCGCTGATTTACATCTTCGCACTTTCAGCAGTGGGGGAAGTGACGTAATAAGTTAAAAATATAATATAACGTTAACCCCTTTGTGATACATTATCATACCTCTTCTTTGATTAAACATATAATATCACTACAAAAAACATGTAGAAACAAAAGGAATTCACCAAATTCTGAGAAATTCATAGCGCAGTTGAACGCATAGTTGCACAATATTATGCACTGAATAGTCTACGATTTTGAGTATTACCGTATGATAACAAACAAATAATTTTACGAGTTTTGTTTATGTATCATAACCCCTACGGCCTTTAGTCTGATCCCAAAAGAGACATAATTCGAAATACATTTTGTAGAATATTAAATCAACATGTACGGGGATTTTACTATGTTATTATCGCGATGCCGATAACTGGTACAGTAATTCGTTTTTTTAAAAACTCGGCAAATTCAGGGGGTGCTAAAAAGCACACAAACAAAATGTTTTGGGTTCTCAATAATGATTTAACCTAACAGCTGCATAAACAAGGAGTTCACCATTTAAAGTATGTAAAGTTTTATTTAAAAATATCAAGAAATAAGAAAATATGAAAAGAAAACGTTAACTTTTAGCCGATAACTGGTACAGTGCCAGTATAAGCCCAATGTCGCTGTATATCAGCTTGAGAGCCGTCAGGCTCTCGGGCTAATATAAAGCGACCGAGGGCTAATATAGGATGCGATATAAAAATTGCCATGTTATGATTTTTATATCATGTACTTATAGAAAATTTTGTAGAAACAATAAAAAGCATCATATGATGAATTATTATTGCTAACAAATCTCCATGTCTAAATATTCCATCTCTAATAAACTATCCTGAAATTTATGCGCCAGCTGTTTGTATACCAAGTTGACGTCGACGTAACTTTTTGACGTCATACTCAGAGATCGGAGTTGAACGACGCATAACGAACTTTATGTCATTATAGTCGATGATTAACGGAAAGGGGTGTGATATAACATCCGAAGATTGCCATGGAGGGGCGTGATGTAACATTTATATCGTATACTTATAGAAAATATATCCTTTTCCGCCCTGTGCGATATAAACAGAAAATTCGCCTACCCGTGTGATATAAACCCTAGGGGTGTGATATAAGATTTTTATCTCATACGTGTGGTTAATACTACCCGTGTGATAAACTTTTGCTTTATCAAACGGGTGACGCTTCATCAAACACTTCCGGTCCGAACTATTTTTGACACAGCCCCTAGCTTCAACGCTTCAGTGACCTATTTTTGAAGATTTGCTAGTTTTTCAACATAACTATATCTACTACCAAAGATTGATATCAAATGAATTTTGTCAAAGATTTAAAATACAAATATGAAGGAAAACAAATAAATGTGTAGCATAGGCGTCGAAACCGGGAGGGGGTGCTGAGCCCCCTTCCTCCCCCCTACTTTTTTGGCAAAGTTATACATAACCGTAACCAAAAACCTTTTTATTGCTTGTCAAGATTTTTGATAAGTTTAGCCCACCCCCTCCCTCCCACTTTCAATTTGTTTCCGACGCCACTGTGTAGTTTATAAAACTGCAAATCACGTTATAGCTATCAAGTTCATCCTGACGACGCGATGAAAACAGAACGCTTTGGTTGTGTTATATACAAGAACTTAACGAAATAATGTTTCTCAAGACTTATATTCCACCACCAGTAAGCATCCTTATTCACTATTTTCAATTTCGAATCATTAGGCTGGTGTTGTTTTATAAAACATCAACAATTGTTTCTCGTTCGAGTCAATTCAAACTAACGAGCATTCGCAACTTTGTGTATGTCAACAAACTTGATTATTCAAGTCTTCTGATCAGTTTTTCCATTTAATCAAAAGATTAAACTCTATGAAAAATTATTTGGAGCTAAAAAATTATTTTAAGGTTTATTTCAGTGAAACTTTACACTAAAACAGCTAGATTTATCTTCGAAATGACGTACTAAATTGTATTGCGCAAGGTCACAATAACCGCATAACACAACGTTGCATCATCGTTTTTTAACTTTGAAAAATAACAATTCGGGTCATGACGGGACCGTCTCAAAAGCTTCATAATATAAATCAAATTGTATGAAATAAATAGAACATCTATAATTGTGTAATTTAATATTTGCTTTATCCAACGAGTTGAAATGGTGTATATATTCGCGAGGCTTGCCGATATATCACACCCCTAGGGTTTATATCACACGGGTAGGCAAATTTTCTGTTTATATCGCACAGGGCGGAAAAGTGTATATTTTCTATAAGTATATATACGATATATATATAACAACTAATTAGTGTTAAATCAGTGTTAGAGAATGTGTTGGCAATGCGGCCGATCGCTCTGGAGTAATCAATCGACTGCCAAATTTTTGCCTGATTGAGTTAATTAGCTAATTAAAATTGACGTCTGAGTTAATAAAGGTAAATTTAAACCCCCGTTGTTAAATCGTACGGCGCTTTGGTTTAGATCTGCAATATTTATTTAATCTAAGTTTACGATGAATCAGAGTTTGATGTAAAAAGAGAAAATATTAAAAATTAAGAAATAATAATTAAAAAAAACTATCGAATAAAAGATAGTAAAGGAAACTTATAACTAAAAGTTGACAGATTTGGTAAAATTATTTGCGCTATATGGGAATTAGGTGATGGTAGGCAATGAGACGTTCATTTTAATGAAGTCAACTTGCTTATTCATGCCATCAGGTTTGAGTGATTTTGAGTCTGTGTATCCAGAAGTTTTCCTTGCTTTTCTTCTCTTCGCGTCTGTCCAATGAGGATTATAGTAAAAAACCACTGATGTCATGCCTTCCCATTTGTGGATACTCATATTAAAATGTTCCCCGACGGGCTCCTTGATTTTTTTTTTTGGGGGGGGGGGTCTTTATGGTAGAGCGGTGGTTGTTGATTTTTCTTATGGAGGTTAATCGTGTTCAAAAATCCAATCATGTAAACTTGTAAATTTTAATATGCAATCGCGTTAGTGTGTGAGCCTGATTATGAATGTGTGTAATTCTGATCGTGTAATCTATAAAATTTGGACATAAACATTCTAAAGTTGACTCCGCAGGCCTTCAATGTAATTCTTCCCACAGATGCACATTTGCAACTTTAAAATGCTGTTTGTTATTTACATGTAACCTGTCACTTTAATACACATTTTCCATCGGTAGTCTCTGCATTTATATCTCCGTTTTCTGAAATAGCACCAGTTGACATGTTACAAATCGTAAAGTCTACAAGTTTGTCGAATTTTGACATGACCATATATGGAAACAGTGACGTTACAGATAACTGCAGGAAAAGGCTTGCCGTACTCGCCGGAATGGGCACAGAATGAACAATAATATTACATATCATCATACATCTTCGCTAGCCAGGAGTTTCTGATCCACACCGCTCCTCACGAACATTATTTCTGGATAACAACATTTTTTGGGGAAGTACGATTTTTTTAACAATAAATTATAGGCTCGGTGTCCATTATATCAAGAGAATCCAAAAAAGATGCGAGTGAAGAATTCAATTAGATGTCTTTATCTGGAAAATTTTAAATATCACGCTCTGCTTAAATATATACACGCATTTCTATTGTCTTAAATAACATGAAACAAATCGTGTAAGTATACTTAGAGTTCGGCTGAATAAAGAAAATATCACCAAAAGCATCCTTATCGCAACCACAATGTTGAGACAAGAGCCCCCACCCCCACCCACGTAGAAGAAAAAATTCACCGGGGGGGGGGGGGTCGGCCTGCTGATTACTTTAAAAACTGAGTTATCGAAAAGAAAAACTTACTACCTGAAAAACATGACGTACAGTAGTTTTAAGCTTAAGATTTTGATTTAGATGAGACATGAGTAGCGGCACCCCCTCTAATTTAAATGAAAAAAAATCCAAAGATTAGGTTAACTGTCGTAAAATTAAAATGTGTATAAATTACAACAAAATATTTCATTTCGTCGGTAATATATAGAAAAAGAAGGTAAAAATTAATTGGCAAAAATGTTTTGATATCAAGCAATTATTACGGGATATAAGTATGGCGTCCTGAATGTCGATTTAATTCAGACACACTCAGTGAAGTTGGTTAATCAACATTTTCCGGAAAGCTTTACAGCTTTACAGCCACTTGTGAACATGTACTGATTACCATAAAGTACCTACTTAGTTTTGTAAAATTAATGTCATTACAGTATATATTTATAAGATTTTAAAATTAAAACTCTACCAGTTCATATAAAATCAAATCTGTTTAAACCTTAATTTCAGAAATTCGATTTTCGAACAAAAAAAATATAATTATAAAAACATAAACATACTAGTATCCCTTATTTATTTCTTCAGAACCTTTCAATTTTTGACATTTGTACTTTAATTAATAATTATAAAACTTCTTTCATAACAGTTCAGATTGTTTTATTATTTATCATGCACTTGCACAACAAAGTCATTTTGATATTTGAAAATAATATATAGATACATCGTTTTTCCGCGAAAAATTACCAATTTTTTTGCAAGTCGTTTAATTCTAAAGAAATGAGGAATATAAAATTCACTCTCAAAATTCTTAGCATTTAGGTAAGCAATGAAGCTATATGGGCTTCACGGCCGCATAAAAGATATTCACCCCCTAGGAAATTTCTTGATCCGTCTCATTTCTAGAAAAGAGTACGTATTCAACTTTATATTTTCAGTTTAAATTACATGTCAATTTATTTTAGCGATATTGGAAGAGGCAGTTCTTTTTTAGTTAAAGTTAACCCTTATCGTATTATACATGTACCAGAGTCCATGGGAATTATATATTGCAGAAACCAGCGCATTCGTCACACCGGCACCGATTTTTACAAACATTCACTTCTTCTTGTTTGGTCCAGTTTCAATCATACCTCAAAATCTTTTATAAAAAATCCAAAGAAAAAAGTATAGTTCATTAGAACAGTTTGACTGAATTTTATGTTTATTTTAGTCCATTCCGGCGATTACGGCATGCCTTTTCCCGCAGCGAGCATTTGCCATATAAGTCATGTCAAAATTCGACAAACTTGTAGATTTTACATTTGTCGATTTGTAACATGTAAACTGTGTTATTATATTTCCGAGGGTGAAGATACAAATGCAGAAACTATGGATTTAAAATATGCAAAGTTGAAGGTTAAATTAACTAACAAATACAATTAAGCAGCAAAATGTGCATCATACGAAGGAACTGAGTCAAATCTTAAAGTGTTTATGCTCAAGTTTTTATAGGTTACACGATCAGAATCACATACATTCATACTCAAACTTACAAACCAACACGATTGCATATTTGAATTTACAAGTTTACAGTTCTGGATTTTTGAACACGATTACCCTCCATATTTCTGCGGAGGTCACCTCTTTAACCAATGTATTGCTTAGAACAAACTTTGCAACTGATGAGATAGATGCAGTTTTCTGTGCAGCAAGACGTGTTGCCAAATATCTTGTAGGTGCGACCCGTGATGGGGCTTATAAAAATGTCCGTGTTGCTGCTGTGCTTGCATAGAAGGCATATGGCATCTGAACATGTTATAAAATCACTATTTGGCAACGGGTTGTCTAATCTCGTTCTTACTACCATGTCCTTTAAGTTCCTTGGACGTTTAAACGCCGCCATCGGCGGATCCTTGATAGTGTAAAAAATGGGCTGATTATTTCTAAGGATGCTGTTAAGGTTCTTAAGGGCGGGGTGTTAGTTAGTAACACGTGGAGCCTGCTTTTGTCTCTTTGCTCTTTGTATTGCAAAAGGGTTTTCCTGTAACCATCTCATCAATTGCAGATTGGACTTTGTTGGCTTTATATCCTCGATAACACAGATGGGATTTTAACATCTTGCTCTGTTCTTCAAAGATTTCATTAGAAAAACAGATACGTCGGGTTGTTAATCCTTTAGGATTTCCTCTAAAAGTATGGGGAGGTTGGCAGCTAGAAGGCTTGAGATAGAAATGAGAATCAGTGGGTTTCATATGGAGAATGAAGTTTATTTCACCATCTTCCAGAGTTGATGTAGTGTCCAATAATACATTTTTGCGTCTAGAGCGCCTTGTTTAAGCAGAAGGACGAGGTTTGGGTGACAACACATTAGGCCTAGTTCTGTTTGCTACTGGAACACCATCCCTTTTCTGAATGCTGTTTTGGAGTTGTTTACTGGAGTCTTCTCTTGATAAATCCACATCCCATGCAGATTTTGTTTAAGCCAAAAGAATCATAACAACATTCAATACAACGCTATCAAATGACCTCTATGATACTCAGAAAAGGAAGTTCCTCCAGATAATACTTAAAATCAATTTTAAAAAATTACCCCTGAGTTGACACATACTATGGTATCTCCTGCAGTAAAATTATGCAAAAGGTTGAGCTCATATATATATAGAGCTAACGCGAAATTATTTTTTAATTTTTCTTCAAGGTCGCTACCTTCTTACCCGCATTAATCACCAAGGACAGTATTTTATTGTTTGAATTTGTATGTTTTTTAAACTGTTGAATTAATCATTGAGAGTAAGTAAAAGTAACTCATTGTTAATGTAAATCAGTACGATTGATAGAAGAAATAGCCAATTCTTTTTAATTGAGAATTTGAATTCTTCTTAATTTGGGATTTGTGTATGACATCATCATGATCATTTCGCACAGATTGTGATTTTTTCTTAGGTTGCTGAGGATTTGAACCAATCGATAAAATGGTTAGAACTGGATCGTGCAGATTCAAGTCCTGTAATTTTCAATTGATCTATGAATTACTTTCTTAAATGGTGGATGTAAATTCATTATAATATATGTTGCCGAAAAACTACCAAGATTTAAAAATAAATCGTGGTAGCAACAACACCACATCCACACTTTTTGCCACGAATAATATTGCATATACCCATATTTTTTTTATTTTTTTTTTGGGGGGGGGGGGGTCACAATACCAGTCCTATGTGTTCGTTGCATACTGGTTTTATTAAAAAAGTTTTGGGTTTTTTAAAAAGTAAACTTGATACATATCAATGTCATCACTGTCCCTACTGGGTTTTTTTAAAAATAAGAGTCTGGATTATCAAGGTCTTGATTTCAATTAATTATTATTAATTTAATTGGTTCTAATAATTCTGTTTTATATGAAAGCCTTTTAGTATCATTTAAGTAACTGATTTTTTTTTTAAAGGCCTAATAACGCAAAAAAAATCCGCTTAAAAACGCCTTTCTGTAACGCAAATAAAGACATAACGCCTTTATAAATGACATTTTAACACAATACGGGTTACATGTATAGCGCCTTTCTAAAAGGCATTATAACGCCTTTTTAAATGTATATATGCCGTTTAAAATGAAAAAATTTAAAAGAAAGAAATGTTAGCGTTTTTCCATCAAGCTACAAAAGTTATACACTTTCTGCAAATTCTACAGTTAAAATCAAACGCATTTAAATGTATTAATTATAAATTTTAATTAATTCATTTTCTGACTGGGCCTGTCAATAAACGCCCAACTTTTAAATATTCATAAGCACGTGATGTGACCAGTTAATTTTAAAACGTACACAAAAGGTCTAGGTCGACGCGTTAAAAACGGCATTTATACCTTTAAAAGCATGTTTACGGCTTTTTAAATGGCGTAATAACACCTTCTAGAAGTCATTATAAAACGTTTCTAAGTGAATTAATAACCCTTTTTCTACGGAGGCGTATATGTAATAACCCTCTATGTCTCACATCCTGTGCAATGTGTCATTACTTATACATTAATTTACTTTTATCGTCTAACTGACATATAAATAAGTATGTCTTTTCATTTATATAGATATTCTGTAAAGCATTTCGAGAAAAGACACATAGAGCAAAAACAAATCTTACGGCATTCATCTCATTTCTTTGATATTTATGAACGTCCCAGGCGTGGGAATTCTAATGGTACGCCATCTCACTCTGAATCTAACTCTAATAACATACTGACATTAATAAATGTACACAGTGACATCATTTAAATTCGTGTTGGTTCAATTTTCAACAATTGACCAAGAAATTCCACGAAATTGTTAACCTATTAACAAAAAATGACCCTCAACTAATTTAATCCACCGTAAAGGAACTATAACTTTTAAAAAGATATCTCTTTAATTTTCTAAATTAAGCATCTATAATCTACATACATAAAGACCAAATACCCGTGGGCAAGACAGAGAAAAATGGAAAGAGAATGGGTCATTCTTAGACTTTAATACTCCAAAGAGAGGCCAAAAAAATGATAACCAATATGATAGATTTGAAGATGAGTTTTCCATGGGAATCAAAGGATCAAGCTGGGAATCCTCACTGGGTCTTATTCAAATGGAAGCGATGAGTGATTTATCTGCCAGTGTTCTGCAAGTGCCAGAAGAAAAGTTTTTTGATTCAGAAGCTGCCACAGTGAAAAAGAGACCATCCTCTCCAAAAACCAGAGAACCACCTGGGGGCTTAAAGCAAGTTTTGTTTTCCAACATGTCATCCGGACAAGTTCCAGGAATCCTTACAGAGGAAGAGGGAGATGTCACTGTTCCAGATATCCAGTTTCAGGCGGGAGAACTGGATCAACTGGATGAGGACTTTGATCTGGAGATGACAGCTAATGAGAGTGCCCTGGAGTATGCAGGGGTACCTAATCCAGACATGTCCGAAATGAAACTCCATACAAGCAGTGATAATACCGCAGGGGATGACATTTGGAATTCGGTTTATTTAAAGTCGGGCTCCACCTTCTCTCAGTTCATCACAGCAGAGGAAGGAGAGACTTCCGGTGAACAGGAGACCTCAACTGTACAGGAAACGACAAGATATTCCCAGCGCAGATATCCCAGTCTCAGCAAAGTCACACTCTTTGATGACATGGGGAGTTCCGAGGATGTAAGCCAGCCTTTGTCAGCACGGACCAGGGCCCAATATCCTACCCTAGCAGCTGTAAGAATGGACAGTGAGGTATTTGATCAGTCTGTAGATGTGGACAAAAGTATTTCAAAGAGAGGTTCTGGGGCAGGTCAAAGTGCAGACCTTGAAGTCAACACACCAAAGAATGTCTCACAAATAAGTGCTCAAATGTATAAGATGAATGACGAAAGGGCAATGAATGGAAGCACTGATAATGTGTCTATGTCCATGAGGTACTCTGCTGAAGGAGACGTAGATAGCTCCCCTGACAGAACAGGGGTCAAAAGATCACCAAGGAAGGATGATGACTCTGAAGATGAGGAGAAGACTCTTCCCACACAATCAAAGAACTCACCAACAATAATCGGTTCAGCAGTTACGAGCAGTCCTACCTTAAATTCATGATTATGACATGTACATCACAAGACATTTATTATATTATACAGTGTATATAGTAACTGTTTAGTTTAAGAAATATTCAAAAATATACATATAAGTATATAAGTGAATATTGATTGAACAGCAGACAAAATAGCATGAATTAGTTCTCTCCATCAGAGATCAAGGTATAAATATTTATAATACTAATAGTGTAAACTTTTCAAAGTTTAACATGGACATTTTAATAACGTACAGAAAGTATAGAAATAAAGAATTTAGTTAAATAACAAGATAATGATAAATAGAAAAAAACAAGTAGAAAAAACAAAACAAAAGTGAAAAAAGAAATATATATATAGTACTTATAATACAATAGGCTCAATAATTAATGCATGTAAAGTACATGTAGCACAGTGTTACTGTTAATTTACATTCTAAAATCTTTTACTGTTTTTAATAAATTCATAAACTTGGTCAAAAAAATGACATATTTTCTGGAAGAGATAGACAATCATAACCATGAAATACAATGTAAATATATTTTGGTATGTCATGATGGTTCATGTATCTAAACAGAGAGTTTTTCTGAGGATTATAATATTGACAATGAAAGAAAAAAATGAAATGAATCCTCATAGGAATACCCACATCTTAAACAATTTGATGATTCAACTATATTATGATTATACAAATCTGCATTACTTGAAAATTTTCTTTATTGACAATGGAATATGTTTAAATGTCTTTGTCCATGGTTGTGTCACACTCATATTTTCACTCACTGTTTCCATGTTTTTACATATTTTTATTCAGTTTCATATAAAACGTTTATTTCAATATTTCAAATGAACATAAAGATGATTTTATATCTCTAAATCTCTAAGTTAGCCAGCTGTGTGAAATTGTGGAATATAAGATATGTTTTTCATTCTGTTTATTTCTAAAATCAATGGTTTTTAAAAGTGTGAGATTCCTAAACTATTTCATAGCCAAGACACATGTACTAAGCAAATTCTTTTTATTGTGACATTTGGCATTGTTTATTTATCCTAAGTCAATTTTGTGTCTTCTTACACTCATTTTTCTTTGATGTCACTAATTTCTTTGTTATCCAATATGTGGACAGTAAGTACACGTGTTTATTGAAAGAGCGCAATCGAGTAAGTGACGCGCATAGCCAAACTCTCGCCTGTTGTAAACAAATTAGTTCTTGAAAAACTGACCAATGACATTAGTGACCATTGCGTAGGTTTATAAACAAGAGGCCCATGGGCCACATCGCTCACCTGAGCAACAATAAACATAATAAAATCAGCTTTATGGAGTCATATACAAAATATCTGAACAATGTCGTATAATAGATTCTGTATTAAAAAAATAATTCCCCTGCATATTCTTATGTTTATCATTGAGCCCCTTTGTAACAGGGTGGTTTTACAGTCATATCACATATTGAGCATTGCAGTTCTCAAGAAGATGATCAGACTTAAACAACTATTTATATATGGATTATAAACCTACATCAAATTTTGAACCCCTTGTGAGGTCCAAGAATTGTCCAGGGGCCAGAGTCTAAACAATTTTGAAGAATTAACAATATGTCAAAATGTTTGCATATAAGTAAAACCATATATAATAACATTTGAGTTTTTGTGAATAATTTAAATGTTTTCCTTTGTAAAATTGGAATCCCCCCCCCCAATGTAGTTCAACCCTACTCCTGAAGAATATGATTTTGACAATTTTTAATCTCCTAATCTGAACTGACTGAAGCTTTTCTAGACAATTTGTGTTTAGAAGATGATTTTTAAAGATTTTTCCCTATATATTCCTATGTAAAAATTTGTCACCCCCCCCCCAATTGTGGCCCCACCCTACCCCTGGGATCATGATTTGAACAAACTTTAATCTTCCCTACCTGAGGATGCTTCCACACAAGTTGCAGCTTTTCTGCATGATCGGTTTTTGAGAAGAAGATTTTTAAAGATTTTTCTCTATACATGTATATTCAAATGTGAAAATTCCCCCCCCCCCCCTCTAACTGACACCCCACCCTACCCATAAGGATCATAATTTTATCAAACTTGAATCTACCCTAACCGAGGATGCTTTTACACAAGTTACAGCTTTTCTGGCTGATCAGTTTCAGAGAAAAAGATTTTTAAAAATTTACTCTATATGTTCGTATGTAAAAATTTGACCCTCCATTTTGGCCCCACCCTACCCCTGGGGATCATGATTTGAACAAACTTGAATCTACACTACCTGAGGATGCTTCCACACAAGTTACAGCTTTTTTGCACGATCCGTTTCTGAGAAGATTTTTAAAGATTTACTTTATATATTCCTACGTAAAAATATGGCCCCCATTGTGGCCCCACCCTACCCATGGGGATCATGATTTGAACAAACTTGAATCTACACTACCTGAGGATGCTTCCACACAAGTTACAGCTTTCCTGGCTGATCAGTTTCAGAGAAGAAGATTTTTAAAGATTTACTCTATATATTCCTATGTAAAAATTTGACCCCCCATTATGGCCCCACCCTACCCCTGGGGATCATGATTTGAACAAACTTGAATCTACACTACCTGAGGATGCTTCCACACAAGTTACAGCTTTCCTGGCTGATCAGTTTCAGAGAAGAAGATTTTTAAAGATTTACTCTATATTTTCCTATGTAAAAATTAGACCCCCCATTGTGGCCCCACCCTACCTCTGGGGAACATGATTTGAACAAAATTGAATCTACACTACTTGAGGATGCTTCCACACAAGTTTCAGCTTTTCTGGGCAAATGGTTTTTGAGAAGATTTTTGAAAAATTCCAACAAATTTTCAATGATTTTTTATTATCTCCCCTTGAAAAAGGGCGTGGCCCTTCATTTTAACAAACTTATATCCCCTCTACCTAATGATGCTTTGTGATAAGTTTGGTTGAAATTGGCCCAGTGGTTCTTGAGAAGAAGTCGAAAATGTAAAAAGTTTACGGACGGACAGACAGACAGACGGACGGACGGACGGACGAACAGACTAACGCCGGACAAAAAGTGATCAGAAAAGCACACTAGAGCTTTCAGCTCAGGTGAGCTAAAAATGTAAGTAAAAAGACAATTAACGCGTAATAATAATCAACACAAAGTAAGAACTACATTTTTGCTAAAGGGGCTCAACTAGAGTAAATAAGAGGGTATGTATGACACCTGGTGTTTGGACAGTAAATTGCTTCACACATATTGGATAACAAAGAAATTAGTGACATCAAAGAAAAATGGGTGTAAGAAGACACAAAATTGACTTAGGATAAATAAACAATGCCAAATGTCACAATAAAAAGAATTTGCTTAGTACATGTGTCTTGGCTATGAAATAGCTAAGGAATCTCACACTTTTAAAAACCATTGATTTTAGAAATAAACAGAATGAAAAACATATCATATATTCCACAATTTCACACAGCTGGCTAAATTAGAGATTTAGAGATATAAAATCATCTTTATGTTCATTTGAAATATTGAAATAAACGCTTTATATGAAACTGAATAAAATATGTAAAAACATGTAAACAGTGAAAATATGAGTGTGACAGTTGTATAATTTAAATTTTGTTTTATCTACAAAATTATTGTTTTGCAAGCCTTTCTTAAATTTGGATATACTTGTTGCAGATTTTACACTGTTTGGCAAAGTGTTCCATAATTTAACTGTTGACAGTAAAACTATTATAATATGCAACAGTTCTGTTAATTGGAATGTGAAACAAGTTATTATTGCGTAAGGAATAATTATGTGAGACTTGGAGACAGTGTTCAACCATATCATACAAATATTTGGGTTGATAATTATTAAGTTTTTTATACATGAGTGTTGCTTAATGTTTTTTCTTCTATCACTTAATGTTTCCCATCCAAATTCTATACATAAGTTTATTTCGACAGTGTATATAGTTAAATGTAATAAACATTGTAGAAGTCAAGTTACTTGAATCGTGTATATAATCGTTAGATAAGATAAATAAGACATCCTTATTTTAATTTGCGCCACAAATAAACCAGTTCGTCAGTTCTTTCGCAGTAGGCTGACATGTTCTGATTAGTTGTATCATGTAAAATTTTCTAATTAAAAACAATAAACTTTGGAGAAATTAAACGTTTTTAACTTTAGAAATGTAGATTTACAAATTCATAAGTGATTAATTTATTCATAGTTGTATTCTTTTTATTATTATATTAATAATGATTAATAAATTTAAAGAATGTATTACTTTTTTGATGTTTAAAAACAGAAACTGTCACAAAAAGTCATAATTCCAGAAATAGGAGTAGAGGTTATTCCTATTGTCATAACTTTGTTGAATGCAAAGAAAGTGGCCATGAAATGTTTAAATGCTGTAAACCACAAGCTAAGGTTGATATATGAACCTACAACGTCCCCCTTAAAGTATTGGGTTTTTAATTCAATATAATGGCCTCAAATTTGTAATACTAGTATTTGAGTATGGAGAGAGATTGATGAAACGCGCCCCAATCGATGGAAAACTATCTTTAGGGGGCTGACAGGTCAACACGTTAACCATAAAAGCAGCAGCACCTTAAAATGTTGGACATAGTTTCTTAAGCCATAAACTATTTTTTTAATAAAGACAAATTCCAATATTTTCAAATGAATGATATACATTGTATAGAAGGACTACGCACCGTGCCTCACCAAGAGCGCTGTATACATGTACATTAACTGATGCAGAAAATATGCTTTAGCGTTTTCCCAAATTTTGAATATAAGCAAATTAAATTCTTTTGACGGCAGATCCTGCGTTCAGCTGATGATAATAAATATAAACTTTTTAGTTTAAATGCTTTTTAATATTTAAAAAACGAAACATTATCGGTATCTTTCTTTCATACGGTGTATATGTTTATTTTGACTATGTACTAGTACAATATGTAAAACTCAAGAATGAAAAAGGTAATCGGTTATATTTCAGGTTTGTTCATGTTTCTGGATTCGCTTCAAGAGCTATCGATTCCTAAACCACTATCCGAATGGTGCCCTGGTATGTACAACCCAATTGGTGTCTTTTAATTTCTATTATGAATATTTAGAATTCCAATCTGGCAAAATGTAATGCTTCAACATTTAAAGACCACTAAAGATACAGAAAGACAGTAATTCAATATATACTGTGTCGCATTTAACTTGAACAATGACTAATTTTTGCTTATCAATTGTTAGACAAACATAAATAACTCATATTCGAGCTTAAATGAGCAGTAAACACAATATTTTCATGCATTTTATTCATTCACATATTACTTAAGGAAAAAACATTCTTGAAAGGAAATCGCTTTAACTATTGTAATGAAAATCGAAACCAATAAGAATTAGCAAAGCGAACCATTATTATGTGTTTGTATCATCCAAAATGTATCGTGGCACAGGACATACAATTCTGTGTACAGATCAAAAACATCTTGATAAAGTTAAGCGTGTAATGTATGTTTTATAGTGATGACCCCAGAACTAATTCAAGAGAAGATCGAAACCAGAAAGAGGAATTTGACGATCAACAGGAAGAACACAACTAAGTACCAACGGACGCTGATCAGTGCCCCTGATGAGAGACCATCATCTAAATACATGGGGGTGACGGGGGCTTTAGTCATCTCTCTCGTCGCTGGGTTGATTGTTTATGTTGACCTTGTGAACTTTTCCAAAAAGTTTCAACCTGCACGTGTCAAAATTGAATAATAATAAAAATGAAGCACGCTGTCCCTTACCAAACTGAATGTACGCTGCAGATGGACAGTAAGTTTACACAAAATTTTCAGCAAACAAAATAGTTTGTAGGGGATTTTTTTATTGTTTGCAGGTAATTGCCTTTAGATGCAATCTAGCAGAAAACAGTTCAGCATTTGTTGCAAGCTTACAGAAAATATGCAGGAACTCAAATATTTGTAGGAGCATTGCAAGAAACAAAACATGAAAATTTGTTGTTAACAGCAGATTGTCAAAGAATTGTTTTCTGCAGGAAGATGGCAAGGACAAATAGAATAATCTAAAGAAACGCAGATTGGCTTAGGTCAACACAAAATTTGCCATTTTGAAATGTGTGAATGTTGTATTATTACATTGTATATTGTTGAATAATTGTGTTACATAGATTGTTTTATGGAAATACATCGTCTTAGCACACATAACATCGTATCAATATGATTCAATTTTTTTAAATTGTCTTTTGAATCAGATATAAAACAATACTCACTAAATAAAGCATGTTGAAACTGATGTAGGTCGAAATACAAGTAATTGATGCATTTCTGACTTTTTTATCTTATCGCACAAATATAATATTTTATTAAACTTTGGACGAGTGCACTTATGGGCCCCGGTAAAAAGTGATAAAAATGAAGATTCAACTTAGGCATAATTTTTTACCTCACATCACCTATTAATATCTAATCCATAAGAATCAACAAGTTTTAGCGCTGAATTTACTGTACATAAAAAGCACGATGCTTTACAACATAGTAGGTGTCAGCCGACATTCGTGATTTAATTTGTATAGTAATTCGAGGACGGTCATTCATTTCAAAGCCTTTGTTAACTGTCAGACTTATCGAGTATAAACATGTGGAAAAGACAAAATACGCATTAAACATTTAGAAATCTCCTGTGAAAATAAGAAGTTTGTACTTCATTAGGCTGGTACCTAAAAAATGAAAAACGTATGAAAATTTCAAGGTTTTTCCTATAGAAAGCGAAAGCTATTACCTGCGTGACCCATGTTTGAACCCACGCATGGAATAAATTATTTCAAACAATCACGTGGGTTCTATCCAGGTAGACGTTTGTCAAATGTGCTCACTGTAAAACATTGACACGTTTTTAATCGCTTTCCATCAACTTTGTATGGTCAGAATGTTTGTTTGATCACTATGGTAATATGCAACTTCAAAGCTTTATTCGATTTTTTTTTCAGACGTAAAACAATGCATAAAGTATAATTCAGCAAACGCGCCAATCGATCCACCAACAGACTAATGTTGATTTAAATGTCTCCTCCCTCTGATATAAATAGACACAATTCATGTAGGTTCGGTTCGATTTTTCCGGATTTAGATTATTTATAGGCATTTAAAAATCATCAATTTTTTAAACTCTATGCTAATTTTGGTAAATTTAAGCGTGCATATAAATCAGAAGTATCCATCAGTGCTTAAACATTACGGGGAAAAAAGCAATTTGTTGATATTTTCTACATAAAAACGGCACTGAAAAAGGGCCCATTCTTTATAGCTTAAGTGCACTTGTTCTTATTAAGTTTCTAATCTAGCGTGATACATGAATATATGTTTCTTACATAAATAGATATTTGAACATGATTTTCTTTTTTAATTCTAAGCATGCAGCCATGTTGTTATGTTCTAATTTCTGCAATATATACTTGTAATTTTCTACATTTTATGTAACAGTTTCATTATGACTGATAAGGGAATATTGCCTAGGAACATGGTTAGAAACTTTAAAAAATTGACCCATAGTTCATGTAAATTTCAAAAATGTTTAAGGAATTATCAATTACATTGTATCTTTATTATTAGCGGTTTGCTGCAAATTTGCAGCATAAATTGCTACAAGTTAGCAGCCATATTTGCCGCAGTTTTAACAGCGATGATAGCCGCAAGTTACCAGCAAGGTTTCCATATTTGGAAATCCAGTGTTCTTCAGACTTGCAGTTGCAAGGTAAAACGTTTGCTGTAAGCATCGTTGCAGCAAACATGAAAAGTTCGAAAAGCTTAAATGCAATTTTTTTTAGCTTATTTGCAGAATATTGCAGTATTGTCTGTTGCAAAGTTGCAGTAATGCATGCAGCGTATTTACAGGGATGTCTTTTCTGTTAATGGGGTACTAGAAAGACAAACAAATAAAAGTTCAATATTAAATAGAAAAACACTGATAAATCATTTTTCCCATTTTTGTTTAATTTATTTGGCCTACAAGTATATGTTTAATGTAAATAAAACCTACATGTTGAAAAAAATAGTTCCGTCAAACATGTGTTGCCACTTTCTAATGATTACTCAGGTTTTAAATGATTGTGAAGTTCACTGTAGACGTCGTAAGTAAAAGAGTTTTACATAACATGAATATCTATGAAGTTTATTACACATTTATTTGACATAATTTTTAAAATTCATACTATATAAAGAAAGTATGCTCCGGAATAAAAGGACTTGGACTTTTTTCTTTTTTTTTATTGGACCAGTATAGAAACAAAAGTAAAGTTTTCTAGTCTCTGACATTATAATTCATCAAATTTGCTGTAGGTTTCATTTCACTTTTGTATGAAATGCAATGCGAAAATATTAAAAATGCTCAAAAACATTTCTAGTCAGCATATCTAAAAAGTTTGTTTATTGACCTCAAACAATTTTGGTAAATTAGCAGAATAAGAACAATATTAGTAATATGATATTATAGATGGTAAGTTTTATAATTACTTAGTTTTTAAATCAAAACGGGCATAGTTTAGAAAACTGATAGAGGAAATTTGGACTGGAATATAATTAAATTTGTTGTTCAAAACCTTAAAATCATTATACATGTATCTCTTTAGCTTCATTACTCTCTTTAAGCCTTTTTCTGTAAAGAATTTACCATTAGTAATATTCTAGACATTTTACAAAACTTCAATCATAGTGTAAAATTTAAAACTATTTAAAAAATATTCAAAGGCCTTTAAAGGTATGCACTAGGTCATAGTCCTAGTTTCTTTTTCAAGTATAAACATAGTACCGCAATCAAAAGTCCAGTATATACAATATATGGGGGGGGTATTCCAATCAGACAAATATGTTTTGCATTCTGAGTGATCGTCATCCTTCAGTGGACTTTTTTTCGACGATGGCTGACTAATAGTTAATTTTGTTCTCTTTCAAACCATTAATTTGGAAATGGGGTAAAGTGGTATCTTTCTAAGAAGAGAAACTTTTACTAAGGTATTCTAACACCAAGTTTAGGCACATGTTGTGACAAAATTTTGAATAATCCAGATACTAGTTCGGTTACTTTAAAAGACATAATAAAATATAAATAAAACTAACACGGTTTATCGGAATAAATTTTGACCTCTTCCCGAGGTTGCGCTCAACAATAACAATTTAACTTTGCAAGAGAACCACCTGCTCACTATTTTTGAATTACATTTTCAGGAGCAATGCTGTTTTCAAGCTCCTGTTTTATTGACGTTTTAAACGAAATAAACTTCAATTTTTAGTTAGTTACTGACCACAAAAGAAACCCTACTCTCAGGAGAAATATTTCTACAAGGTACTGCAACTTTAAAAACTGATATCAATGTTAAAATTCAATACGTATTTGTGTTGTTGTTTTAATGTCTATGTAAAAGTTTAAATATTGGTATCATTAACTATTTCGTACTTGTTAGTGTTTAAGCCTTCAACGTTTTATTTTTACTTTTATGAATGTAACATCATGCATTACTGTTTCTCTTTTCTATTGACCAACTTTTACATTGTACTAGCTGTTGTCTAACTTTCGAGGACTGTCCAATACTAGTAATTCCTTAGACAAACCATGTTTAGTTAACTAAAAATGAGGAAAATTGAAACATTTTTGGAATGTCCTTATCCCTTTGTAACTAATAATTTGACAGGTTCAACAGAGTAACTTTTTTTAGTTGTAAACACCTATCCAAATTTGTAATCATCTTCCAAATGTAACAAATGTAATTTTTTTCATTATAACTTTTTGTTGTGGAAGATCATTTTCCCCTTTTTCACGTAATTTTGTAAATGTTAATATCAATGGTATCATTTTGCTGTTTAGATAATGCAATTGCTTACATACTTGTATTTCTGCATTGTGTTAATAAAATGTGCAAAAATTAAATTTTTGTCGGTTATTAATAATTATTTCTATGTTTAGCGTCCAGCCAAAAGTCATAAACCTATCTTTCTATCGAAAGAAAAAAAACAAAAGAAAAAAAACATCATTTTGTACATAAGTAAAATTAATCATCATTATTTGAATATTTTCCTTAAACTTTGAAAACATAAACACATGGAAATACTGGTTTTTAGAATATATGGTAAAACAATGCAAATTTATATTCCTGGTACATTCTTCGTTCTTCATTTTCTGATAGGCAATGTCTTTCAGTTGTAGGTAGATTTCATATTAATATATGAGTTTTTACACACTTCCTATCCGACAAGATTGCAGCTAACAACAATACTTTTTAATGTTAAAATCATTGAACGTGGACTATGATAGACATCGAGTTTTGCGACTTTACATTTGAAGGAAAAACATAAACGATAATTTTAATAATTCTTAATATCTTTGAGAAAAGAAATCTGATTAAGACAATGGGGATTGATACACCTTGTTTACGTTTTGTACATTATAATCAATAAAAAGATACATTTCTCCAGGTCTGCAATGTATTTCTTTTTGTTAACAAGAGGCCCATGGGCAACATCGCTCACCTGAGCAACAATGGCGAACTACTT
The DNA here is from genome assembly GCA_020458035.1 of Magallana ariakensis. Lineage (NCBI taxonomy): Eukaryota > Metazoa > Mollusca > Bivalvia > Ostreida > Ostreidae > Magallana > Magallana ariakensis. The sequence continues at coordinate 56,856,232 of CM035812.1, read as the reverse complement.
TGACTCAAAAATAACAAACTTTGAATAATTAAGAACAGTAAAATTTAATATTTAGCAAAGTTAAGTACCATAATTTTCTGACGTAAGACTCAATATTTTATAAAGGGGTAGGGGTGAAAATATATTGTAATATATAAATTATATATAAACCCGGTGTATTATTTCCTACAGGTTTTGCACATATGTGAACAGTATTAGCTCATTTAAAGCGACAGTACAGCTGAAAACACATGTGTGAATAACTTCAGATTTATCCATTGTATTGTTAGGAAATACGAAATAACGTTGATTGTGACAGTTGAAGTACATAAAAATCTCTTTTACATACCTAATTAATGTAATTATTAGCTTCCGGAAATTTAAGGGTCGTACAAACCTGAATAATCTTATATCGTTTATTTGTACCACGTGGATTTTGATTGACAGTAATTGACACGAGCTGAAAACTACAATATCTTCGCCCGACTACGATCATCGTGGTATACGAGGTAAAAGGGACCCTCTAAACGGAACACATCATCACTTTCTCGATAATTTATTAATGGCTTACCAATTTCAATTCATTTTAAAATTAACAGACATAAATATGTCAAATTATCCCTCAAGGAGCCTCACTTACAAAAATGAATTTAGGTTTTAGCAACTCCTATGATAAACACGCAAAATACATGCTTACAAAATAATAACTGTGGTTATTTCAAAAACTTCGAACAATTATTACCTTATTTTCTTTGCCAATTCAGTCAAGTAAGCAGGCCTACCCGGTCTCTTACTCGCCATGCTACTTTGTTTATAGTAAATACGCATGCGTAATGGTATAGAAAGTGGAACCCCGTTACACGTGGCGATGTATATATGTATAGGTTATACCTAATTATTAATTTTAATGAAACAATTAGATTTATTTCACGGAGGAATTTGTAATTTTCTGAAAGTTTATACATTTATGAGTAGTACAAAAATACCGAACCCGATCGGAAAATTTTTTTAAGTCGGTTTTTTAATAAGATGCGCCGTACTGTCTCTTTAATATAAAAAATTTCATACATTTCCTAAGACGTATATCAGTTAAAAAATCAGCACCCATTGTGGGCCTACCTTATTGTGTGTAATCGTAATTTAAACATGTTGAATCTACACAATTAAAGGATGCAAACATTTTATTTCATTAATATTTTGTCTTAGAGTTCATGCAATACATATCTATTTTATATGATGAAAATACTGGAAAAGGTAGTTACCATTTACCTGCAATATTTCTTGTTTGGTATATTGGTATTTATGAAAAAAATATTGAACTTAATTAAATTAGTGTAATTTTCATTTTCCACATCTAAGTGAATATTTTTTGTGTGTTTATTTAAGATGCCAAGCTCTATGAATATACCATGCCGATGAGATACATTTCATTTTCACAGCTCGTATCTCATATGTGAAGTTAACAAAGATTGGCGGACAGAGAATCGCCAGCTATAGTCTGGAAGCCAGTACGCAGTGTTTGAACTGTGTGGCAAAAGTTGCTAAGGCTACAGTAAAAACTTAATTGGTCTTCCCTTAAATAATTGTTTACCTGGTGTAAACTTGTGTGACGTTTTATAACCTTACTCACTTGATCGATGAAAACATTCGACTGGAAAATGTTGTCGCATGATGTGTTAAAAAAGCTATATAATTTAATGTATTGTCAGGCATACAGGTATCAGTTTTGTACTAAGGCCCATCAACTATTTCATCTTCCCTCCAAAACAACAAACGGCTTAAAACCAAGATGATTTTCTGCTGCAATATTTTCTTAAAATAATGATAATGCAGATATCCTCATAATTATGATGTGTCAGAACTGTTTAAAAGAAGTTTTTACTTACTCGTTTGAAAAATACCAAAATTGTTGCAGATTTCAAATAATTTATCAAATGAAAAGGGACCCCAGAAAGTAGTTATAGCACATAATCCTTTTGATTTTTCTGTACACAAGTATATAATGTTTAGTAAGACAATTCTAATGATCAACAAACATTTCAGCGTCGTCATTCGTAGAATGTTAGGCAACTTTTGAAAACTTATCTATGGTGGCATATCTCTGCCCCTTGTGTGCAAGTTATTTTTCTATTAATTATGTGGACATGCAAGATAACTATGTTGACATGCAAGATAATTATGTCAACATGCAACATAACTATGTTGACATGCAAGAAAACTGCAATCAAATAAGAATTATAAAAAATATCAAAAAATATCAAATATCGCCAACATGTGACATCCAAGATGCTTGATGCTACCTATTTATGTCGACATGCAACTTATTAATGTAAACATGCAAAATAAATATGCTGACATGCAACATATTTATGTCGACATGCAACTTATTTATGTTAACATGCAACTTCTTTATGTCGACATGCAACTTATTAATGTCGACATGCAACTTAGTTATGTTAACATGCAAGATAAATATGTCGACATGCAACATATTTATGTCGACATACAACTTAGTTATGTTCATATACAACTTATAAGTTGCATGTCAACATATCTATCTCGCATGTAAACATAAATAAGTTGCATGTCAACATATTTATCTCGCATGTCAACATAAGTAAGTTGCATGTTGACATAAATAAGTTGCATGTCGACATAAAGAAGTTGCATGTTGACATAAAGAAGTTGCATGTCAGCATATTTATCTTGCATGTTAACATAAATAAGTTGCATGTCGACATAAATAGGTAGCATCTAGCATCTTGGATGTCACATGTGGGCGATATTTGAGATTTTTTGAGATTTTTTATAATTCTTATTTGATTTCAATTTTCTTGCATGTCAACATAGTTATGTTGCATGTTGACATAATTATCTTGCATGTCAACATAGTTATCTTGCATGTCGACATATTTGATAGAAAAATAACTTGCACACAAGGGGCAGAGATATGCCACCATACTTATCCAATTTGTTTAATTTCATTTTTTTTAATGTATTCATACATTATATAGATAAAATGTTTTGTAATTGAGTTAGCCAGGTGACACAAAATCAGTTTATGCGCTTGTGTATTTTGGAGGAATTAGTCCTACCCTATGACCCAATTACAACAGTTTAGAGGATCTTTTCAGTTTTGAAGATAACTGTAAACAAACGGTTTTGCATTAATTTGGCAGAGTTATTAAATAATTACAAGTTACCTTCTAGTTGCAGTATCAACACGAAATGTAATGATTATCGATTGTAAATTTTCAATACACGGTATGTGTTTGCATCACCCGTATTTATAACCTCTAAAGATAAGACAGTCGCGGGTGATTATTCACAACAGGGTTTAACTGAGGCTGTGAAAACGGCTTTTAAAATTCATAAACATCTTTTTATTGTCTTTGGATTTAATTTACACGATTATGAACTCGGAATACATGGCTACTTCAACTTCTTTCGGAGGAAATTTCGGCGAAGTTACCGATCAAAAATCGATTATTTCAACCAAAGTCGCCCCCTTGTTTGATCCTTGTTGACACTCAATTAGAAATTAATAAACAATAAAAACAGTGGAAAATGCACTTTAGTACGTTGTTAATGCATAAGATTTTATCATTTTCGCAGTCAACTGCCTATTTACCGAAGTCTATGTTCCAAATACAAGTCGATTGTTCCCCAAGTTAAAAAGCAAAATGAAACGAAAATCAAAACAAGCTAAAACCACCCTCACAAGTGAAAATGACAACGCGTTGAAATATTTAACCTCAATTTACTTCACAATAATCGGCACCAATATATCCTCCATGTTTCATAGATTATATTCGCACGTGAACTGTTGCACAACAAACTGCCAGCTTCAAACAAAGAACCTCGTTTTCGAGATGCGGTAGACTGATGATGCCTGTCATAAGACCAGTCTATCGTAATGAATTGCCAGTCTACAAGATATGGAATAACGAGCCCGCTTTATTAGTATTTTCGCAATTAGCTCAAATTCGGAACATAATTAGCCCTTAATTTTAGCAATTTAAATTTTCCTTTCCATAAGGATGATTTCTGCTAAATTACGTTAAGATTAACTCAGTAGTTCTTGAGAAGAAGATTTTTTAAAATGCACCCCCTTTTTTTACAGTTTCGAGGTTATCTCCGCTTTGAGTACAATCTGGCCTTTTATTTTTGCAATTTATATTCACCTTCTTATAAGGATGATTTGTGCCAAATTTGGTTTAATTTGGCCAAGTGGTTTTTGAGAAGAAGATCAAAATGTAAAAAGTTTACAGACGGACAGACAGCTAGGCAGACAGACGGACGGACGGACGGACAGACGGACGACGGACAACGGGTGATCAGAAAAGCTCACTTGAGCTTTCAGCTCAGGTGAGCTAAAAAAGCAGATATTCATTTAAAGCAGAAGAATAAAAGATATCAATTTTAGACATATGCTGGGGCCCTATTTTGCAGACAAAAATTATCCGGATAATAGTTTGGTTCATAAAGATTTGTCAGTACCAAGAACAACAAAATCTTCCTTCACGTTGTTAATCAAGTTTGTCAACTCGATTACATTTAAGAGGGCTGAATAGTTGCGACCATTTTTAGACTATTTAAATCTATATGTGTTGCACAGACAGAAAGTCCCACAGAACATCTGCTCCTAACACTTTCATGCATATATTGGCGATTCGATTGAGTTACTGTAAACAATTACTACCCTAGGTCTCAATTATGGCATGTCAAACGTTACAATATTCGATCTTTTCCATTTGTATTGTATAAATTTTAAATCATACAATACAAATTGAAAATTATACAATACAAATGGAAAATTATACAATTCAAATTGAACATTATACAATGCAAATGGAAAATTATACAATAATAATGGAAAATTATAGAATAAAATAAAAATTATACAATAAAAATGGAAAATCATAGATTACAAATTAAAAATTATAGAATACAAATAGAAAATTATACAATACAAATGAAAATTCATACAATACAAATATAAAAGAACAAATATTGCAACGTTTGGCATGCCATACTCAAGGCATCAGTAAGGTTAGAGAATTTTATTTTGATTTTATAAAGAACGTCGTAAATGTGGATATACACATGATATATTCTAGTACTATATTTACTTACCAAGCCATCAAAGCTTCAAAGACTTTAAAAAATGAATGTTTAAATCTGCAATTATAAGTGCTTTTCTATTTCAAACGTTTGTTGAATTGTTCTTGCAAATGTATTCATCATTTGATTTGTATTAAAACCCGTATATTCCTATGTTTTATACGCATCATATAAATAATTGCATTTCCTTTCTTTGTGGTTTCGGTTGAAAAATTCGTTCTTATTAATTCTATAGAGTTACTTCCCTTAAACTTCTTTTAATTATCTTTATTACAGTACAAGTCAAACATGTATTCAAGTCTACAAAACTGGTAGTGTTTATTTGTATATGAATATATAAAAATGCAGTTCATTTATCGATTGATGGCGTTCACAATACGAGGTTCCATAGTACACTTTTGTTGGCAATTTTCATTTCAAACAACTTTGAAAGATCAAGATATGTTTTAATCTTAATTAAAATCAAGGAATATTGTAGCTGAATATTATATAACTTTGCAACCTACAAACGAGAAAAGACAATTTCTAAAGAAATTAAGACTGTTAGTTGGTGCAGTGAACAGCTCAGTGTGTTCTGCTAGAAAAATATGGTTTATTTGACTGCTCAGGCATTTAATATTTTTATTACCTATTTCCATATTTAGTGTTTACAATTGTATGTTTTAGAAGGTGTTCATACCATTATGCATTCACATCATTGTACATCAATACTGAGATGACCTTAATGATAAATTTTCAAAAACGATAGTAAAACAAACATTATACAATGATCTTTTAATTTTGTACAACTGATATGAGAAAAATTCTAACAGAAAAATCAGAAATTAGTAGGATCGTTTGTTTATACATTAACATAAGTTTGAATAATCAGTTGCCATTGTTTACCACTGAGGGCTGCACAATGTTACATATAAATTCGCAACCTAGATCGGTTTTTCCGAAATACGCTGCCTGTCCAATAGATCGCAGTCTATTGACCGGCAGTTCAATAGATCGCAGTCCATCGGCCGACAGTTCAATAGATATGTGTCAATAGTTAAAAAAATCCTGAATACACATACGAAATAGACGAAAATATTTAAACTGTAATATTTACATTTTCCGATGTCTTTGCCTTAGTTAACACTACGAATCAGTTTTGTTATGAATAGTCATATACAGTCCATCATTGACTATATTGATATTACATTTAACGAGGCCGAGTACAGTTCGAGTACGCAGGCTTTCGCGCAGCGTTTCATTTGCATTGTGACGTCATCTTTTTTGCTTGGATGACGCCATGGCGTTATGATTCGAAAATAGCTCGTTCGAGGCGTAAAATTGTATTGTATTGTAGAATAAACATAAATGTCTTAAAGTATAAGCTATATTTGGGCTCAGGTCGAAAACGTGAAGAGAGTTCACCAAGCCTAGTAGCCCTCTGTCATGTTTTCTTACCCCGCCTAAATATAGCTTAAAACATGTTTTTCAAGACAGTAACCACGTATTTTATATTTATGACCCTTAATATGTAATGTTATATATATTTCCTTTGCTTAAATATGTCTGAATGTTCTAATAATACTATAAAGATCACCATTTACACCTTTAATTTGACAAATAAAAAAAAATAGACCATCGAAAAAAGTATGCACTTTAATATCCCTTGCATATAGACATGTATACAAAAGCGATCGTGTTTTCCTCGGGGCTTCACACCTCGTTCAATATATATAGGCTCCACCCCCACCTGAACTTACCTGAGGTAAACCGACCGGTTAAAAGCTTCGGCCTTTAAAGAATGATTCTTTATTCCTTAAATTGAATAAGGCCTACTGGATGGTCCTGCCTAGTGGATGGACTTAATCATTAATGGTACAATTATGTCTTTAAAAAAAAAGTACATGCAAAAGTGCAAAATATAAAACATTACAATTTCATACATAACTGTATCATTTAGGTCATCCACTAGTGCAATAAAAATAAATCATTAGAGGTCAACGATGTACTTATTTTTGCGTTATATATATATATATATATATATATATATATATATATATATATATATATATATATATATATATATATATATATGTGTGTGTGTGTGTGTGTGTGTGTGTATATATATATATATGTGTGTATATATATATATATATATATATATATATATATATATATATATATATATATATATATATATATATATATATATATATATATATATATATAACATTTTTGAATAAGTTTTTCGTTATGTCACAAATGAAATAATTTTATTACTATGCCCTGAAATTTGCTAAATCATACCGGAAATAGTTATATTGCCCTCCCGGAAACAGTTATATTTCACAGAAAATAGTTATATTGCCCTCCCGAAATATGTTATATCATCATCGCGTGCAATAATTCTGCATATTAATCACGTCGGGTTCGCAAAGTAAAAATGTCAGGACAGCGTCTACTATTCAGAGGAACTTACTATAATTGTTAAAATAAAAAAAAAATATCTACTTATTGAAAGCACCGATCAACATTTTACTAATCATTGATTTGTAAGATATGATTAATAATTAAAATAGCGTTACACTTGTTATGAGGTAAATATGTTCTTAATTTTTAAAAATGTTATATAACATATATTACATGTCTTCTCGGGCGACAATACCAGAATATTTGTCCCTCGGTGACAGCTAGGAAAGCCCTGAAGTGTTATGTCGCCCTCTGCCTTCGGCATCGGGCGACATAACACTCCAGGGCTTTCCTATCACCTCGGGGCAAATATTCTGATATGTCGCCCTCGAAGCCATGTAATATATATATATATATATATATATATATATATATATATATATATATATATATATATATATATATATAAAAATATTCACTTATTTTGTTAAAATGCATGACCCTTCGTTTTATATAAGGATTTATATAAGAAGAGGAACTCGTAGGTGTTGCAAGAACTTGTTTCTGATCCTTCTGATTTATTTGATAAAATATTTACAAAACAAACAATGCATCATCGTCAGACAGAGAGAGAGAGAGAGAGAGAGAGAGAGAGAGAGAGAGAGAGAGATAATTAGCTTTGATGTACTACCCACACGTTCTCGCCATTTCAATATGAAAAGTTGTATAAGCTTACGTATATAATATGCATGTATTTGAAATTGGAGTGTTTCTTTGGTATATATATATTGATATACATCAAGTGTGGTCTATTTCATTGCGCTCAAAATTTGAAATAATAGAAAAAATGCTTATATCGGTTATTAATTTGTTATCCCATGGGACACAACAACAAAATATAATAGAATTGTCTTTTAAGAAGCTGGTTACAAAATTTTTCTTTTGGATAAATACCATACCAATAATATCGCCTTATTTGAAATACGTCAATCATTCAGCGTGCTTTTATAAGTTGTCTATCTGACTGCCTCCTAAGATAAACAAAGGCAAAGTAAAGGTCGATCGATTTCACCATCTGTTCCTAACCCAGCTTGAATATCATCAAAGAGAGCACTCTCTGATGAAGTTCCCAACTGACTGAACATTTATATATTTCCATGGAATATCGGCTTCAGGTGAATCATTGAAAATGGATGCCTTCCCAGGAATTATTTCTGTTGTGATTTTCGTTGCGGTAATGGTTTCTAATTCTTTTTCGCTGAGGTTTTTGGGCAAAGAGTCTGTGGCATCTAACACAAATATATCCGCATGGATTTTGAACTGTGCACTGGCGAATTATCTTCATTGTTTGTTTATTTTACCCATTGGAATCGGATTCTATTCATTGGGTTTACAAGATTTACATATCGTTGAAGATATCTGGATGGAGTTAGAGACACCGTTTTCTCTTCAGTTTCATTCCGTAGCATTTCTGTTTGTGATATTTTCCGAATACATAAAAATTCAACAACTTTCGAAGATAAAGGCACACGTTCTCATATTTCTGAGTGTGTTCGTGACATCTCTGTGTTTCATGTTCCCGCAAATCATAATCAGAGCAACTAATACAGAAGATTTGACAAACGCTACGGGTTCATTTGACAGCTTTGGTCTAGAAAAGTCTGATTCCTTGAATGACTACATGCTTCTATGTACAGCAATAACCGGTGTTTTACTGCCGGGTTTCTTAATCATCGTTTGTCATCCGTTTACAAAACACATCTTTCTGTCCATTCAACAGAACCAAGAAAAGGCCAATATGCAAATTTCGGAAAATGGTCCCAACGCGGCGTTAACAGAAGCCACTGATACACGTGGGGAGTTTTCGCGTATTGGAGACCAAGATTCTAATGACATAGAGTTAGAATACATAATGGAAAATGAAAACACAGATATCAAGCAGCATGAAAATGACAAGGAAGAGACAGACAAACATCTAGAAACAAAACTGATACAGTTTCGGGAAATGCAAAAGCGTTTGCGTCATTGTGGAATGATGACGTCATCGTGTGATAATTTTGAAAACGGGTCTGAAGAGGACAATTGCAGCTATGACACTCCTGAAACCGATACTGACTGCTCGATGATAAAAAAGTTATATGTGAACGTTTTTGTACATTTTTTGTTCTGGTTGCCCTGGCTGGGGGCAGAGTTAGCGAACTGGAGCTGTCAATTTTGTAATGTCAGCAAACCAGCTATGTTTCTTGTAACCCTCATTCCGTGCGTTGGGATGATTTTTACTCCAGCCATGATTACCATCAAAAATTTTGTTGGAAACTGTTCGTGATAAAATTTATCTGTAATTTCATTCAATATATATGAGAGATTAGTTTTTAATCACGCTTCAAAAGGGTGCCTATTTAACTATAATACATTGTATCAATGATTAGTATTGTTGGATGTTTGGAACCGTAATGTTTTTGTCGCTCAGTGAAATCATAATTATGATTCTGTGAATGCGTTGTTTTTTTATTTGGTAATAATGTCTTTTTTGTTGGAATATCTTTCGGATCAAATTAAGTAAAAATAAATCAAACTAAGAGATTGGAGGATTATGATATAATAATACCTTTCATTGGCGTCGGAACTTGGGAGGGCTGGGGGGGGGGGGGGCTTATAAAAAATTTTATAAGTAGCCCCCCCCCCCCCCACTTTCAATTTGCTTCCGACGCCACTGCCTCTACACAGATGCCCAGAGTTATTTGAATATGAAGACACTTAAGAGAATCTACGAACATTCAAAAGATGTTTTTTTCATAACTGTTTTAATTAAATTGGCTTCAAAATATTTTGGTATTCTTATTTTTTTTGTTTTTTGGGCTTTTTTTTTTTTTTTTTTTTTTTTTTTTTTTTTTTTTTTTTTTTTTGCTCGAATTCTTTTCTACATATAGTTAAATAAAAAATCCTCAACTATATCCAATCCTCGTTCCTCGGTTACTATACAACTACGTTCAGCGAGTTACTTGGGCGCTAACAGTCAAAGTTACCCAAGACAGGGGGCAGGAATGTTTACTGCTTGAGAGGAGGATATCCCATAATTGAAGGTCACACATGCTAGGTCTCAATTCTACATTGAATGGTGTCCATCTGCATGATTAAAACAATAATTAATTCTGTAACAGAACTCCAGTAGACGTGCAAAATGGAATAGGTTGTATTACATGTATAGGCGTTTAATAGAATAGACGTATGCTTGTTTTGTGTCAGTTTTCACGTATTTGATATCTTGCTTTACCAATATTAACCTTTATGAAAAATCTCGCCTGGCCATATGAAGCTGTGATTGACGGGCGGGGTATTGAATATTGACTGCACGCACACGTCCAACAGCCTAAGACTGTTTTTATCATCCCGTTAATCAATATCCACACCTCCAGTTATACACGGTGTTAATTAAGAGTGTTTGGAAAGGGGAGGGGGGTTGTATAACAAAATTAATGCTGTTCGACCGTTTCGTAATGAAACCAGCTTATTAAATACTGCTAAATTACTTCTTAGTACATTTGTACCTGTACAAGCATGGGGACAATAGCGGCTTGCAACGTTATATATATTTACCTCTATGAGCGTTCACAGATCTAGAGGTTTGAGCCCGCAAACAGTACTACCGTATATCCGGGTTTTTTCACGTGTCACAAAATTTGCGAAAATGGAAAAATATATGGCGCATTTTTAATTTGCGTTAGTCATTTTTGACGAATTTAAAAGTTTCGTATAGAAAATAATACTGGATATAATTTCTACGTATTCAATATTTTGCGATTTGAAAGAGATCGCGAAAATTAGATCACCGCGAAAATTACCAGATATACGGTATATGGCACTAATCCACTAATTGATGTATTCTAAGGATCAGGCTACATGGTTTATTACCACCTAGCTTAAATTCTAGATTTCTTATTCCCATCTAGCCAAAATTCTGAATTTCTTATTCCCACTTAATTGGCCAAAATTCTGAATTTCGTATTCCCACCCAGCCAAAATAATGAATTTCTTATTTCCACCTAGCCAAAATTGTGATTTTCACACCTGAGTGGTCACCTTTGTATAGTGTGTTGTAAACGCTTACATGGTATTACCCCTCCCCCCCCCCCCCCCGCGCCATGTCTGGGTTGTGTGTTTAAATGGCGCTGACATTAAAACTTTAAATTTATTTATAAAAGAAATACTTAAATTATTGGAGGAAAAAATGAGTAAAAACAAAAGTGATTTTGAACAAAAGGGAAAAAGACAACATTTTTCAGACCAGCAACTGAACAAGCTTCAGACGTTAGGAATTGCATGCCGGTAATAACCCCCTTGTCGGAATAAAAGGGATGAACATATTTCTAATTAAAACAAGGGGTTAATTTTCTAAAAAAAAAAAAAAAAAATTTTCAGAAAGACAAAATTAAGGACGCTGATTTTAAAATACCTTGCGTATTTAATATTCATGGCCCTCATTGGCTTTTTTTTCACAATTATTATAAATATAGGCTCGACAAAATCCGTTGGTTTGTTCTTGGTTTTAATTTGGGGGGGGTTGTTTTTTTTTTTATTGTGTAATTGTTTGGTTGGTTGGGTTTTTTTTTTTCTTTTTGGTCAATTTTTTTTTCTCTCATATATTTGAGTAGATCTTTTATTTACTTAAAATGACAACAACTTCACTAAAATTTAAAAGTTATCTTCTCATACTATAAGTGATTTCATCAAATTTTAAACAGGCATTGAACAATTCTATACATAATTCTGCATGTTGCTCGCAATTTCATTCTCCTTTTTTATAACTTTGTTTGAAAGATCTCTACACGCACGAGTGTCGAAACAGCTCCTTAACTCTCTCACTAAATAAATAAGCTTCAAACTGTAAAACATGTTTCATTCATTTATCGAAATCTATGTCTGGTAAATATGTGCTTCGGGGGGGCTTAATTGATGGTCAAGGCCATTTTTAGACTGCATTAACTATCTTGAAGAAGATCTAAAAAAAATTGAAAACTTTCTAATCTGAAATATTTTAAATTTTTTTTGTACTAAATAATAGTTTATAGATATAGGAATCATGTCTTATTTGAGTTGGGTAATTTGTTTGAGCGCCCATGTAGCCTCCTTAAACTATATTCCAATCGGACTTTAATGCATCTATCAAACAATTAATTGATTTAAACAAAGTATGATATCGTGATAAGGTACTAAGGAACTCGGATACTTATTTTATCATCGGCTGTATGGTCGTGGGCATTTTTAGACGGTATTGATCTCCTTTAGAAGAAGAGTTCTTAATAAAAGAATACAATGTAATGTATATGAAAATACTCAAATATCAAAGCCTAAAATATATAAAAATGTCCCCACTAAAATATATAGTAAATGTCCATGTAGTTTACAAAATACAAATCATATCAAAAATGAAAGTAGATCTAATGGGTAATTTTGTTTCACCAACCAGCTTCGTTAAGGCACATCGCTAAAACATGGTGATTTTTAAAATTGTATCTTAAGGTCTCTAATAATAATTCTGAAAATTGGCTGCTTGCTGAGTTGATGCGAGATTTGATGTGAGTTTTACGCGACAAATTGTCCCTACTGATCACCTAATTTCAAAATAATCTTCAAATACATTCATTGCGACAGTTGAGAGATGAAATGCAAATCGGTGTACGGGCTGATTACAGCTCACGATGGAAATGCGGAATTTTACTTTTTTGGGAGCAATGCATCATTTCCAGTGTACTAATCGCCATTGATTAAGCATTGGCATCGGTGAATTTGTCCATGCATTAGATAGCACAAAATTTGCATAATTTGATTCTTAAGATAGCTCAATTCCACAACAGACCAAATAAAAAAAATCACAGACGCAAAGAAATTGCTTGCAAAAGAAAACTTATTTCCTCTGTCTTGATGTCAAGGAGATGGACGTAAGGGAAATGTGAGAATGTCGTCTAACATATCGGGTAATAGCAACCATAGTGTTACCTCTCACAGGCTACGCCAGGACAATCACAATGGAGACGAAGAACTCTACAAGATACACTGGGAAGGCGGTGTAGTTATCAGTTTGGGAATACTTGGCGCCGTCGGGAATTTCATCTGCGTAATTGTACTGATTTTTATAACCAAGTGCAGAACGGTCTCCCTGGCGATATTTGGCCACCATTGCTTCCTGGACTTTTTGAAATCTTTGTACTGTTTTCCGTACGGATGGAACAATATTTTTGATCAGAGTGTTCCATTCTGTAGATTGGTCGGGTCGTCTTATGTTCTGATTACAACTACGTCGGCGTATAACCTTCTCGCTTTAGTAGTCAACGAAGAATATGCTGCATTTTCAACCACTCAGGACGCCGGAGATTTGAGCTGCGTCATATTTGGAGTCGTATTCGTGTGGTTTACTAGTTTCCTTTTGAATTTAGGAGTTTCTCTAATACCTGCCAATACCTATTACATCGATGATGTCCATGCATGCATGTTTGTGTACGGGAAGCCGGAGAGCTATGTGTTGCATATTTTGTGGATTGGACTAGTGACTTGTGCGATCGTGTTATCTTTCAAAATATTCTATTGTTCCTACAGAAGAATATCGTTTCTCGCAAAGCGATCAAAATGGGACGCTTTGCATAAATCGCTGAGTCAAGACATTCATTTCCATTCGGCTCTTGATCAAATCACCGACAACCAAGCACATTATCAATTCCATTCCCGGAGAATTCTAGTCTATATTTCCTTGGTTACCTCCTTTGCGTTGTTTTGGTACCCGCTGTTCTTGCTGACGATCGTCGATTACCAGTTCTCTGAACCCAAGGTTTTATACAAGGCCTTGACCGTGTTTGCCTGGAGTCATCCCCTTCTAACCCCTGTCTTCTGCTTCCTAGTTGTTCGAGACCTCCGAAATCGGGAAAGATTGATTCGCGATTTATCTTCCAATCATTTTTATTTGAAAGCGAGAATGTCTCGTTTGAGACGTTATAAAATCACCGAGGAAGAATCGATTCGTGATTTAACAGTTGAAAACGATCATTTCAACGACTTTGTCAATAGCAGCAATCAAATGGAAGGAACGCCCTCAAATGTCCCAGAATATCGACCTTTGTGTCCGGAAAACTCGTCAGTAACAGATGCCGATAGTCGGGAGAGGCGGATTTTGACAGTTTGATTTATCCTGTGTAATATCTTTGGCTCTTCAAACAAATCTGTACATAATTAAAATATTCCAACTTTTTCTACATGTGAAGCAGAATCATCGAAATATCAAGGCGAGATAAGGGGTGAAATTGATGCAAATGGTCAGATATAGCCTAAGAAGAAATAGCCGGTAGTCATATCATTAGCTGATTAGTCATGATATTATTCCGACATATATATGTATTATCCGCTCACGGGCGATGCGTGATTTTTTAATTGAATCCGTTCTATATATTAGGTAAAATTGGGCTATGATTGTAAGCATCCCTTCAGAGCTCAGTAGCAGGTCTTTATTTAATGTTGCTATACATAATTATGTACATTTGTGCTCATCCAAAAATAGCCGGTTAATTATTTTTTTTTTTATCAAACTAACATCTTAGCCTTTGATCAAGTTAAATAAAACATCTGAACACCTAACATATACGTAATGGAATGGGATGAATTACTGTGCGTACTTTGATTAAAAATCGATACGTCCCTGTATGTATTATCGGGCGTTAATTTAATTGCCGGATAGAATCCCATGAGTGTACTTTACGCGGTTTTCTTTAAAATATTTTTTCCGGCCATTAATTTCTAGTATTCGCATTTTAATCTCTTTGCATCTTTTACAAGTATTCATTTCTGTTACAATCTTGTTGTGTTTTATAACTTGGCGTCACTCAATGCAAAACTTTGATTAATTAGACGCTGTTCATGCGTGGATCCAAAACAAATTTCCCCGTGGGGGGGGGGGGGGGGGTCCGAGAGATATTAAAGTTTGCCGGGGAGGTCCGAGGCATATTTTGGGCAATTTTACTATGTAAATTTTAGAAGTTTTAATTTTCCACCCCCAACCCACCCTCTAGATTTTTCATGCTGGTAATAAACTTCTTTTATGTTGAAAAGTATCACGGTTATTCATGCATGTATTTATGTATTCATTATTGCTATAAACTAATTGATCACAGGATGGTGTTTTACATAGACAAAATACGATATCAGGTTTTTTATTACAAAAAAACGTGTTCAATTGTCACTATACATCATTTATGAACTTTTATGTAAGCTAATAGATATTCATGTTCCTTTTTATATAACATAGAGGCATGCAAGCACAACCTGTTCTTAAATCAATATAACAAATTTGTCAATATCGTCAAATCGTGTAGTTTTAATTAAGTATAGTTCTGTAATGAAGCAGCAACCTTTCCGATATGTTACAAAACTGGTGTTTCGTTGCTTTTGACTGAGTGTCCATGCATATATCTACCAATAAGAACATTGTATAACGATTGCGTATTTGAATTGTATTCCTGTCACTGCCATTGTCATTCTGTAAGGAAAAGCCCATTGTTGTGCTTATCAGATGCAGGGTTTGTTCTTGCGAAACTAGCATCTGATGACTGATCAATGACGTAGCTTGTGACAAAGCAAGAACCTTCATCTCTAAACGAACTTCTTTCGTAAACGTATTTTGACAACTAGGATCACTTGCACTCCGTTTAACCTAATGATTTAATGTCACGTCATTTATATAGGGAAAAGGTTTACGTGTAAGAAAATATTTCTAAAATGCCAGTATAATCCTGGAGGTTTCAACATTGTTTTTTAAATTTCTAACATTAATCTTGTCTAGTTTTGAATCTTGGAAAAATCTTAAATCGTAAAAAAAACCCAAGTTTTAACAATCTCAGCATTAATGCTGGCAATTATAAGATTAAAAGAAGTTGGCATAAATAGCTTGATGCAATTGACACTCAATTTTTGGTCGACCCTTAGATAGCTGCAGGTCTGTACCTTTCGGTCTGAAATGCAATGTGAATTCATACGAAACATGAATTTAAAAAAAAATGACGATTCATTTGATTTCGAATTTCGCAAATATGCGCAGACTTACATTTGTAAGTCTAAAATATTAACTGAATAATTCTTATAAAATCTTAGTTATGAACAAAGAATATTTCTTGCCAATGCATGCACTCTGATTATAACCATTTCATAAATGTAATTTTTTATCAACTTTTAGGGGATACATACTTTAGGATGTAATTAATCATCTTACTAGCTCGATGAAAATTGGTTCTTCCTAAGATTCTCTGAAACATGGCTTTAGCCTGGACATAACTGCACAAACAGATAGACGGAATGTTAAAAATTCTCAAACATTTTCCATTTACAAATTTAGAACACAGAGTTATGCATATGAGTGTATGATCTTGTCAAACCAGGTAACTTACCTAAATTATGTTATATGTATTCCATGATACGTATGTTAAATTTTCAACATTGTCTATAAAAAAATAATAAATCGGCAAAACGAAACTCAACCTGTTGAGAGGAATGCAAATATATATGCAACATATTGGAGTGAACAAACATTGATATTTGAAAACATTTTTAAGAAACGGCGGTAAATTATGCTCTTGTTTGCTAAGATCGAGACGATCAGTTTGAAGTGCGTAAGAAACATGACCTGTTTATATTCCTTTCGTTCTACCATTTATTTTCATATTCTATATGTATGGCATTTTCAGAGGAATTGCCAATATTCAACTAAGAACTATAAACTTATACGATTTCAGAATGCATATAGTATCAAACATTGAAACAAAGGTTCAAAAAGAGAGAGAGAGAGAGAGAGAGAGAGAGAGAGAGAGAGAGAGAGAGAGAGAGAGAGAGAGAGAGAGAGAGAGAGAGAGAGAGAGAGAGCTCTGTTTCTCTTTGGTGTGAAGAACTCTTGACTCTCATTATGTCATAAGATGTCATTTAACGATGATCCAAGACAGTTGCCAATTTAGAAAAGAAAGGTTCTTTATTCATGAAAGCATTTGCACAGGCGACGGAAATGAAGATTTAGGGTTTTCTGTCATATATATGTACATTTATATATATAGCCCAATATACATATAGTGCTGGTGTGTCCAGGCTGTAATTTTAAACTACGCGGGTATGTTAACAGTGATGTGTAGAAAGTCACTTGTCTGTACTTCATACGATATGAAGTCATGTTCTTCGAGAATTACTGAAGGAAGATTGTATTCGTACGCACCAGAATTGGTGATTGGGTCTTCCGTGTTATGCGTATATAAATAACACTCAAATCAATCAATGCAATTAAATGGGGGAAAGAAAGTGAATGTTAATATAATACAATGTTAACAGCATGCGCGGTCCATTTTTCCTGGGGCGTAATTTTTTTTTTCTGGGTACACGAACACCCCCTCCCCTCGATCCGTGCATGAACAGAGGTTTGATTTCAGTTTAAAAAGTGCATGCATAGTATTAGAATAACGCGAGATTTATCATTTGCCATGTCTATTCAATAAAGAATTGAATTTTCCCTGATCTAAAAATTAAGGTAAGCTAGTTAAAAAAGCTACACTTGATGTATTTAATTTTCATTTATAATATTTTTAGAAATATGTCGCATATTAAATTTGAGATAAATAAAAAATCAATGTAAATATTTTTAATTTCGCGAATTTTAATAACATTCAAATGGCCAATTATCTGGATCGAAATAAATTAACTTCCATTTCTACTATTAAATCTTTCGTTTTCGCTTTGTTTAAATCGCATAAAGAACTTCAGCTGAAAGCTAATGGTAATATACGAAGCATTTTATGAACGATTTAATGAAATGTTGAATACGAAAATAACGAAGTAGCTTTTTTCCTGTTGCTAATCAAAACAAGATGGTGGGAAAAGCAAGTGCGTTGGAAGTTAAAACGTTTTAAGGTAAATTTGCCACCCTAATTCTCATATACAGAGGGTTTGTTATTTCAACAAATAAAGATATATCAATTTAACAAAACCATAGGTCTTTTTCAGTAAGACTGCAACAAATAGATAAGTAAAATTGGAAATACACACTCTATAGTAATAATAACATTCATAATCTATAGCATAAATGATGTTTCTTCGTTCGCGACTATACACCTGATCATTGAATGGTTTAAAGAAAGGTCTTTTTTCGTTGACTGTTCTAAATTGTATTTTATGCATTGCTTCAGAAAACTTGTCAATCGTCTACAAGAAAAAAAAGCATATCGATCATGGGTAAAAAGAAAGGAAAGAAGGGAGGAGGGAAGAAAGGTAAAAAAGGAGGGAAGAAGAGCAAAGAACCTCAGATGACAGCTAAAGAGGCAATATTAGGCTACCAGTATGTACAATGTTGTTTTACATGTTTGAAAAGATAATTAATTTGCACTTATTTACACGTGAAAAATGAGGAGTGGACACAATGTAGGCCTGATTTATGCATCACAGTTTGCTAAATTTTTTGATTTGCCAAAATACCTTGAGGCTCACACCATATGCATTCACTAGCAGCCACCAGCTTTTAGTTATAGAGGTGTCAATGAAATGTCTTTGAAATTCTAACTCTTTGTTAATGATTCTTCTGCTACTGTTGACTGGTTAACTTTTGGGGGCATCCATTTTTGTGGATTTTGCAAATCTTTAATGGATATTTAAATTCATAAACAATGGCTCAAATTCTGTACTTTGTTGAACGTTTTAATTTCATGGATCCACTCAATCAACAATAAAATCCACAAAAATTAATAATTTAAAAACACAAAAATTAGTGCTCCACTATTAATAATGATAAAATTAATGGTTGTTTTTTTTCTACAGAATTGGAATAATAGAAAAGAAACTCGAAGATGTAATGTATGAAACAAGAGGATGGGAAGAGAAAAACAAGAAGCTCACAGACCGGGTATGTGAGCTTCATGCAAACACATGTACCACCTGATTGTGTGCTGTGATGTCATTTTCATCAGAAAGTGTTTACAATATAGTGCAAATAGCACATGGCTGAATGAAATATTATATACAGTACTCATTTTGTTTGATTTTTTTTTTAATTAAAGTGAGTTCAATTTACTTTCTGATTATTACCACAGGCAAAAAGATTTTCACTTGTTTGATGCATCTAGTGCACGAAGTATTATAAGTTTGGTGTCAAAATGGTTTATGAAAAATAAACAAGTTTGTTTACATATATTTTTTTGCCTAGAATGCTACCTTACTTGATGAGCAAGAAGTCCTGATAAAACATTTATTGGAACAAGCAAAAATTGCAGACCAGTACTTTTCAGAGGAGGAAATCAAGCGCAGAGAAGATGTGATTCTGTGCATGAAAGACAAGTGGGATAGACAAAGAGAGCTAGAAAGAGAGATAGAAGGTACAACAATTAACTCATTTCAAAGCTTGCCTTCATCTGGCAATACTGTGAACCAAATGTGGTTTTTTTAAATGCACCATGTTTAATATTTGTCTTTTGCATCCATCGGCTGTGACCACAGATTAATATTCCCAGAGAGAGTCACAAGTCAATGTTCATTTCTTTCTTCTTTTGTTGTGAATATATACATTCAGGGTCAGCATAATATCCACATTGATTATTTTCCTCCATACATAAGTTCTAAGTTATACCGGAAGTTTTTTTTTTTTAATTAGAATGTGCATTTAATTACAAACTGGTAACTATACACTCCCTCTCAAATACAATTGATAGAAATTGAAGTGTTTCAGTAATTAATGATATCAATAATCATGCAAATGAAATTAATCCAGATGTTTAGATTAATTCAAAGTTTGGTTATTTCAACCTGGTGAATTAGGGGTAAAGAAACAGATTGCTTCAGTTGAGGAGGAAATAAGACTTGTTCAGAAAGAAGTGGATTACTGCAAGAATTACCGGGATGTGGAGCAACACAAAAACAAGAAAAGGATAAACCTACTGGAAGCTGACATTGAAGATATGGAAGCAAGTTTCCAGGAAATGAAAAGTAAGTGCATTACAAAATTACAAGAAGGTAGAAATTTACAGTACAACGCCCAGGAGGACTCATCAGACCTTGAAGTGACAGTAGAAAAGTTCACTTACAAAGGAATAAATTAGAAAGTATATACACCAAGTAACATTATAAAAATGAAATGAAGTTAAATTTCATTAATATAGAAAAGGTCAAAATACTTTTAAAAAAAATATGGTAAGGACTTTCAACTCTTCAAAATAAAATCATGTTATTAACATACTAGGTACTGTAAACCTATAGTATTATTAATGCCATTTTTTATTCACAAATGGCTGGTTAAAAAGGAATCTGTGACAATTTCTTTCTGCAATTAATTTATTTGATTAATTTATTAACTAAATTGCAGTAAATAATAACATTTTATTTATTAAAATGAATCTCTTCCAAAATATGTCAGAGATTTCTGTTGATGAAATGGACATAACATGTTTATTTCATTATTGAAGCTGATATTTGCTTTGTTTTATGATGTATAAATATATTTGCTTTCAGCTCATTTAGAGAGGTCAAATGAGAGATCAAAGAATGAAATTTCCTCTAGGACAGAGAGCATGTTGGATAAACAGAAAGATCTTGCCACTCAGGTAGTTATAGTTGGATATTTGCTCTTTGAATGTATCTTTTTTAAGCCAGCATCTGTTCTTAGAATGTGGGATGCATCTAATTTAGGCCATAAAATTAAATTTTATAATATGTTTCGAAGGCCAAAAATTTCTTTAAAATACATTGCCACAGTTGGCAGAGTTGCAAAGGGAAGCAACTTACTTTCACCTGGTAACTTTTTTATTAAGTTATTCCCCTTTCAATAAAATATGCCACAAAGCCTGAGAAACATTCACTCTTTCAAGGGAGATAACTCAGTGAATTATTTAACGTTAAAGATTGCACAAAGCCAAAATGCTCTGGTTTTGAAAATCATCATGCAGGTGTAAATAAATAAATGAAAACCAAATACAGATTAAGGAATTCTTTACATGCAATTTACATCACATTATCTACAGGTATGATAGAATAATTAGAATTTGTGCAATCCTTTGATTTCAGAAAGCCATATCAAAACTTGATAAATACAGTCAGAGAGAGGTATTGGATAATGAGTGGCTGACGAGAGAGGTAATTCTTTTAAATTCTAGATAAATTATAATGCTGTATGTGCTACGTCCACATACATCTGCAAATTTTGTATTGCTGCATGTATGAAGGTTTAATTTCAATGTAATTTTACCTGATCATTAGTACCAACTCTTTCTGATACTTGCATGCACCTGCAAGTCTCTTAGTTCTTATTCATTGAATTATAATACATACATGTAATATGAATTTTGATACAGTCATGTTCATATGGTGTTGTTTTTTCTATAGGTGAATTTGCACAGAAACGACACAGAGGCTCTCAGAGAAAAAGTTGAAGGATTAGAGAAAGGAAATCTGGAAATCATGGCTGAATTGTTTGAATGTAAAATAGAGGACCTTAAAATTTCAAGGTACAGAAATCAAAGTACTAAAAGCACTGTGCACTCAGCACTACATTACATTATCACATGCTTCTAAAAAAGATTACCATGTTGATGATAATCTGAAGATTGTTATAAGAAAAATATTCATGATACAAATTTACATTTTGTGCTTTATTCAAGCTGGTACATATTTGCTTGTAAAAATTTTATGTGAAATTTGTGTGAATGCTCTTTTCACAAAAAAATTCATGAGAGGAACCATTATAATTTTGCTATGTAGAAGAGTTTAAAACATATAGTTCAGATTATATTCAAAACACAACATGTTGTAGACAAGACTTATATTATCTATAGAAGCATTACGTACATGTACATATGTAAGTAAACTTATTTGTACACTCAAAGAACATTTTTCCAATCCTCCTGGTCAGTCTATTTTGAAACTAGTCCTGAATAAGTACATCTGGCTAATCAGTGGAATCAAGCTTCTATATGCATTTGTGTGTGACTTGATATTATAAAAGCCATAAAGTTTTTATGCTTGCTAAATTATACCCCCACTCCAAAGGAGAGGGAGTACTGATTTACCCTTGTGTGACTGCATGTTTGTCTATAACAAATTTGTCGCAGTATTCTCAGCAACAACCTAAAGCAAATACAATGTCAACTACCTGATAATATCTGTTCGAATTCTTTTTTATATGTATATTAATCAATTGCATATACATATAAACATTTCTTGGTTTTGGGGGTTTTTGGAGTTTTTTTTTTTAAACAGTTATATGAATCTCTTATGGTTATAATTCTTGCATACATGACTGCAAGGAACCAGCCATGGTAAACTGTTTTCTCAAGAAAGTTGTCTGAAAGAAAAAAATCAGGACCATGCATATTGGCTTTAAAATTGCATGGTCATCATTGGTTTTAAAGGCCGTTTATTCACTTTGTCAGAGAGCCCCAATGTGACAAAGTGATTCAATTAAGCTATAACGATGACTGCAGTAAAACCATTCCCTTTAGAAAAATCAATTTTACTAATGAAATGAAAAATCAAGATTCAGATAGATTTTAGGGTTAGTTGGTCTTATGATGTGACAACAGGGAATTGTAACATAAAATTGCTATTTCCTGAATGTTGCTCTAATGATTTCATTAGGTTATTATTTTACAACTCTGTCTTAGTAAACAACCTCCTCAGAGATTATTGAATTCCTATTTAGTCGAAGGTCAATAACATTATCAGCAAATGTTCATTATTACCATATATGAGATTTAAGAGGGATCGATGGTTGCGGCCATTTTTAGAGTATTTTAATCTTCTTAAAAGAAGAGCTCTATATAAAGATATATAGGAAAATTATCAAATTTTAAAGCTCAAATATCTGGATTTTTTGTTTACTAAATGGTAGTTTTATGGCCAAAATTACATAGGTCAAAGTTTAAGGCAAATTTGATGGTTAATTTGTTGACCATCCAGCCTCCTTAAGGAGGTACAGAACACTTCCAGTAGATAATGTTCTGCATTTGGAATTCTACACAATAAAAAAAAACTAGCTGTTAGTTTCTACAATCTTGTTATCTATATAACAACACAAGGCAATAAGTGTCAGCTTTTGATTTCTAAGTTAATTGATAGTTTGAAACCAATCATATGTTTTATAATTTTTATCTATATAAGAAATTTTAAAATGCATTTCACTGGTCAATATGATGTCACTGTGAATATGATGATCAAACTAGCTCCCATCCACATTGAAATCTCAATTAAAGTGTCCTATACATGTACCATGTTAAATCTTTTCACATTTAATTCTTTTATTTGTACTATAGCATTCCCTTTATTTCCTGTATTGGTTTCTCATCATGATTTATAATAAGTTATATGATTTTTGTTTTCCGCAGAAAATTCTTCTTGACCCAGTTTGAAGAAAATGAGAATTTGGAGGAGACGGGAGTTCTAGAGATGGACCTGGGAAACCTGTCAATCAACGATAGGACCGCCTCCAAACAGATGGTTCTTTATGACAGTGGTGACGGTGATGGGGCAGTCTATAAACCCGTTGGTAAGGGATGATGCTGTTTTATTATCACAGGCTGATCATATGATACTCCTTTTCCCCTTTTCCTTTTTGAGGGGTTGGGGGGTGGGGGTGGGAAAGAGATAATTTTTTGAGAAAGTGTGTCTATCATCCACATACAATTTTTGATTGGATTATACACTTTTGTCATTTTTAAGAGACTAGTCTCCTACTAATAGTCATATAAATAAAATCAAAAATGAGGAAGGGGACCGGGGGGGGGGGGGGTGATATCCATTATCCATACTGCAGGTGTCTGTATTTACTATATTTAAAGCTTCTTCATATTTTTGATTGATAAAGAGGTTCAAAGGGACAAAGTTGAAATGTATCACTGAATGTGTCAGTATTCAAGGGTATAGTGTACATATCCATCCTCATCAAAATCTGATTACTGGTATGGTATTCCAAAGCACATGCATGATGTACAAGTATTTAAAAAATTATTTTCCACACTTTACAACACATGCGCGGATCTAGAGGGGGGCCAGGGGGGTCTGGACCCCCCCCTGGAAAATGAGAAGTTATTAAATTTACATAGTAGAATTATCGCAAATATGACTCGGACCCCCCCTGGAAAACACATATTATATGTTTTGGAAAGGCGTCATAAGCAGAAATATTAAGAGTGATATAGAAAAAATTAGGAATATCATGAATATGTCGAAAAAAAATTTGACAATTTTTTTTCGAGTTATAGGTATACTACGTCGAGTTATAGGTATACTACGTTACACCCCCCCCCCCCCTTGTCAACATTTCTGATGAATAGTGTAGCCCACCTACTTTCAATTTGGACCCCCCCTGGAAAAATTTTCTGGATCCGCGCATGCAACACATGGACAGTCACTATTATCTTATCCAAATAATAATTCAAGATGAAAAAATAAAGCCTCTAGAAGAGAGGAAAATACAAAATATTACACTATATAATTTTATTATTATATTTAATAAAAACCCACTATACAGCATTTAGAGAAAAGACATTAATGACAGTACATGTATGTAACATATTTCAGTGAGACCCAAAAGTGCCACCCAGAGGGCAGTGGAAGAGAAGGTGTTTTCTTTAGCGAGGGGTATGACAGTGGAGTCTGATGAAGACAGCGACAATGGTGAGGCCTTGATAAAACATAAAATTAAAATGATCTACTGTAGATTCTTCAAATCCTAATTATACACAAGAAATTAATATCCCCATAAAATCGCATATTTTTCTTGTGAGCTAAATGTCTATACAGTAATACTAAAGGTTTGGCATTCACGATTTTATATTCTCTTGATTTGATAAAAAAACAGCGGAATTGCAGATATAAGTACTAGCCTAAGCATAAAATAAGGAATGTACTGTAATTACATAAAATGTAGCCGTGACAATGATAGTTTTTCAGGGAGCATTTAATCCCCGTGTCTCCCTTCTTTTTTGATGAGAACAGTGTATAATAATTTTCTTTTTTTGTGTTTTTTTTTGCAGTGAGCGATGACACTGAACTACTTGACAATATGTTTTTTGAAGAGGAAGACTGGAATGTAAGTGTAATAAAATAATACTTATTTTTAATAACACCTTTTTAAAGTTATACATTATTCGATTAATTTTCAACATCTTTAAAACTGTAATACACCATATATAGAGAACAGTTCTTATTCAACATCTTACCTTTTTCCCAGGATTATTTACAACTCGGAAAAGTGGAGTTAAAACTTCTGAACGTTACTGGTCAGCAAATGCCAATCCATGTTCCGATTCAACCCTCGGAGGCGGAAATCCAGGCCAAACAGTGTAATCCGGATACCTGGCCGGTCACTCAACCCATGCTCAAGCAGGCTGCGAGCTCCTGAGTCAGAGATCTCCTAATATAGCGACTCATTTTACTATCCAGCCATGTGTTTCTGTTTCTGGCATATAAATACATGCAATGGGACAACTGCATTTACCATAATAATTATGAATTTGTGATGTGAACCTCTTGTTTATTAAAAAAAAAAACAATTTTGATGTGTTATGACTATGTCGTCCATTTTTCTGATCTTTGGATGATTGACAAATATAATCTTCTTGATGTCAAAGAATAAAAAAACAATTTCTACTGCAATTCTGCAGATATTTTTTTTATGTGCAGTTTACAGATGTGACCATATATTGACTGAAGCATAATGGACTCGAGACTTCCGTTTTTGTGTATTACATGTATTAAGATTGTGAAAACAATTGTGTGCATCAGGCTGTTATATATTGTTATCTAATAAAGAATATCATAAACAGCTTGCTCATTTGTGCATATATAGATGATATTAAATAAATGAACAATATCTTGCTGTATCAAATTATGTGCATTGATAGCACAGTATGGTTAATATGCAGATAACAAAAAAATACAACATAATGTATTGATCTCGCATTTGTTGACACATGTTTTTTCAGAAACATGTAGAAGCAAATTTATAAATACTGATATATCTAAAAGCATGTGCGGATCCAGAAAATTTTTCCGGGGGGGGGGGGGGGGGGGGGGGGGGGGGGTCCAAAGGATATTTGTGTTTGCCAGGGGGGGTCCAAGGCATATTTGCGATAATTTTACTATGTAAATTTAATAAATTTAATAAATTTTCATTTTCCAGGGGACCCCCCCCCCCCTCTTGATCCGCACATGTAAAGATAAGTACCTCACTAAAGTAGTTAAACATGTACGTAATGATCATGTTTCATCTGGCACTTGCATGCACTGGAATAATGAACCTTGTGTACCTGGTTAGAATACCAGAGGTTTCATTTCTTCTAATCTTTTGGGATTGATTTAAATAACAACAAGAGGCCCATGGGCCACATCGCTCACCTGAGGAACAATAGGTTATGATAAAATCAGCTTAATTTAGTCATAATAAAAACTATCTGGACAATGTAGTATAATATACATGTAGATCCTGTTTAAATAAAAATCAATTTTTTCCACTGGATATTCTTATGTTTATTATCATTAGTCCCTTTTCTAACAGGATGATTTTATAGTAATATCACATGTTGAGCATTGCAGCTCTCAAAAAGATCCTAAACAATTGTTTATAAATGGGATATAAACCTGCATCAAACTCTGAACCCCTTGTGAGACCCAATCGTCCACGAATCATCCAGAAGCCAAACTCTAAACAATATTAAATATTCACCTGGCTGATTAGTTTCTGAGAAGAAGATTTTTAAAGATTTTCTCTTAATATTCCTATGTAAAATTTCCACCCCTATTGTGGTCCCACTCTACCACCCAGGAATCATGATTTTCACAACTGTGAATCTAAACTACCTGAGGATGCTTCCACATAAGTTTCAGCTTTCCTGGCCTAACGGTTTTTGAGAAGAAGATTTTTAAAGATTTACTCTATATATTCCTATGTAAAAAGTCGACCCCCCATTGTGGCCCCACCCTACCCCCGGGGGTCATGATTTTCACAACTTTGAATCTAAACTACCTGAGGATGCTTCCACATAAGTTTCAGCTTTCCTGGCCTAACGGTTTTTGAGAAGAAGATTTTTAAAGATTTACTCTATATATTCCTATGTAAAAAGTCGACCCCCCATTGTGGCCCCACCCTACCCCCGGGGGTCATGATTTTCACAACTGTGAATCTAAACTACCTGAGGATGCTTCCACATAAGTTTCAGCTTTCCTGGCCTAACGGTTTTTGAGAAGAAGATTTTTAAAGATTTACTCTTTATATTCCTATGTAAAAAGTTGACCCCCCATTGTGGCCGCATCCTACCCCCGGGGGTCATGATTTTCACAACTTTAAATCTACACTACCTGAGGATGCTTCCACATAAGTTTCAGCTTTCCTGGCCTAACGGTTTTTGAGAAGAAGATTTTTAAAGATTTACTCTATATATTCCTATGTAAAAAGTCGACCCCCCATTGTGGCCCTGTCCTACCCCCGGGGGTCATGATTTTCACAACTTTGAATCTACACTACCTGAGGATGCTTCCACATAAGTTTCAGCTTTTCTGGCCAAATGGTTCTTGAGAAGAAGATTTTTGAATATTTCTCGAAAATTTTCATTAATTCCTAATTATCTCCCCTTGTAAGAGGACTTGGTCCTTAATTTTCACAACTTTGAATCCCCTTTATCTAAGGATGCTATGTGCCAAGTTTGGTTGAAATTGGCCCAGTGGTTCTTGAGAAGATGTTGAAAATGTGAAAAGTTTACAGACGGACAGACAGACAGACAGACAGACGGACGACAGACAAAATGTGATCAGAATAGCTCACTTGAGCTTTCAGCTCAGGTGAGCTAATAAAAAACTATTTGGACAGAAAATTCAAAGGTATATATTGCTATAATTTGATGATCACAACAGATGTCTCATTTAGAGGGATTGCCCAATTTTTGAACGAGTTACATGTAGCTTCATCTGGCAAGCATGAAAGAGCTTAACTATATAAAGTTGATACAATCAAATACTGTAGATTGCTTATTTTACACAAGCACTTAATTCTGTAATTCTGCCAATTAGCATCAAATTACAGGAATATAAAATCACCAATGGGGATTTTGATCATAGATTCATACAGTTTACATCTGTCAAAAAAACGAACACACGATTCTAAAATCTTATTCATGGACATTAATTTCTAACATTTAATTAGGAAAAAGGAATCTACAGCATTTTATTATTTTGTTGATAAAGAAAGATAACACTGTCTGAGGTAACTAAGAAATGTTTATTATGAATCTTGATGATGAATTACGATGATCTTGATGTAAATTTTCCTTCATACCCAAATGAACAACATTACAATGCTTTATTTATACAGAATAATTTGAGAATACTGTACATCTCAAACACTTTGCTTTCAAATATATTCAAATAAAATAAAACGTACACAATGTTTGGGAATAAATATTACAAAAACAATATGATACCAAAGAGGTGTTTTACCTACAAAAGCAATAAACCTCTGCAGTGAGGTAATGTAAAGAACTGTTTACACATACATGAAGCGTTTATGGTTCAGCATTTACCAGTTCAAAGTCTTGCTTTCAGACTTCATGATTCAACTTTTTCACAACACTTGCATTCATTGACTGGTTGTTCTCTCCCTCTAACCTCCAATGTATGCACTAGTACTTCTTTAAAGTCTTTCTGATAAGTGCCATTCTCTGTAAGAAAATAGACATGTGTCAATTTACTGACTTGCACAATATAAAAATTAATGACAGAATTAAGGTTCATATGAAAGAGAACATTTTAATTATTCTTTCAAGTAAAACGTCTTAAGTTTTAATTTATTTACCAATTGAAAGTGACTATGAAAATTGTATAAAGAAATTACACGTATACTTTATCAGCTGAACTAAAACCATTAAAATATTCATAAATTAATAAATAAGATAAATGTACATGCAGGGAGTGGGGGTGGGGGGGTGGGGGGTGGGGGGGGGCGTGTCTGAGATTTACTGTAACACATGTACAATACATGAACGACAGTAACATTATATCAACACCCACCTGTTTATGAGCCTCTGTGGCGGAGGCCTTCTTGTAAGGCTTCAGATCTTCCATTCCAAATCCAGGAATCCACATGTTCCAGTTACGCTCTAAAGAAAATTCAAACCCAAGCTGATCAATGTAAATATTTGCAATCTACTGTTGTGTATGTATGCAAAATTTAATTAATCCTTGTCGGATGTTTTTGACACAATCAGTCAACAGTTTAAAGATGAATATTTGTAAGAGAAAATTCAGTATGAGGAGAGATACCTAAATGAAGTTGAACGTCCTTGACCTCTAGTGTACTGGACTTCCTATGTTTGGCAATTTGACAAGCTGAGGTCACAATACTGTCGATGAAGTCATCAGCGATATTGAGTAAAGCCTACAAAAATAAAGATAACTTGCTTGACTTTCATTACTTTTGATGCCAGCAGTAAGACTTATAATGGATAATGCCAACAGAAGATCAAAGGGACAATCTGAATGAGTTTTACACAAAAAAAGAAACCTGACAAGAAGGGGTTTCCTTATGAGATTTCTACTAGTCTACCAATTTTTCTGTAAGTCAACAGAGTCAAGTGACTAAAATGTGTTGCTAGGTATTTGGAATTTTGATATAATTTGTACTGCTTTATACTTTAGGCCTAGCCCCCCCCCCTTTTTTTTGCAAAGTTAGACATAAACTATAGACATAAACTATAATGATAACCTTTTTTGCTTGTCAAGATTTTCTGATAAGTTTAGCCGCCCCCCCCCCCCCCCCCCCAACTTTTGATTTGCCTCCGACGCCACAGCACAGCAGTGAGAAGCGAGAAACTTGTCCACTGCACTGCTTGGGCACCCTAATTAGGTTTGTTTCTGACTCTCTACTAAATATGTTGGGTTGTTAAAGTCCATAGAAAGTAAAGCAAAGTGTTTTTATCTGTTGGTTGAGGAGTCCAATGTTTTGTTTGCATGTAATAAAGAAATTCAATACGAGATGTTACATCCTCCACATTGCCATCTATGGTTTTTATTTACTGACCTTTTACAGAACTAAACACTGCAATCACATAGATCAATCTATTCCAATGCAAAACTAACTGAGATTGGAAAGAACGGTAATATTCTAATCATCCATTGCCATTGATTTCTTTAATTTGGAAAGTATGGTAATAAATTATGTGGGGTAATTAATTTATTACCTCTTCTACATCCTCATCCAGCTGCTCCATGGGGTCGATTTCCTTCACCAGCTCCTGAAGGCGCCTCTTGTCCAGGACCTTGGTCTCGGCCTGTGAGGGGGTCCCAGGAATCGTGGCCGGGATCTGCTGCCTGACCCCCATCGGCTGCTGAATAGCAATGGGCTGAACTGCAGTGGCTCCTAAGATTTGCGACCCATCTGGCAGTTTGCCTACTGCTGGATTCATGGCCTGTATTGGAATTGTTCATAGTTATGCTTATAATTACACAGCATAAAATTTTACATATTTATGCAGTGAACAGTTACAATTGTATCTCTAGTCATAATAAGTAATCAAAATTTTATAATCTGAGAAGCTGGGTTTACATCTTTTTAATTACTTGTACAGTGAAGTCGCCAATTTCGGGTCACTTCAATGTCTTTTATGTCATATTGTTTAATTGAATCAGAAAAAAATTTATAAATACATTAATCATGAACTATGGGGCTTTATTTAAGGACCATCCATGAAACAAAATTAGGAATCTTGAAAGCCCTCTAGATGGAAATTTTTACTCATCGTTGATATGATACTCGCTGCAGCGTGGTTGATGTCAAAGTTGCAAAACATTGCACATGCATTCAGTTATATGTCAGAAAATATTCAGAATGATAATTGCTCTAATAAATTTACACTAATTGATCAATCAAATTTACACTAATTGATCAATCAAACAGAAGGAGTTTCCCCAATTGCGGGTCAATTTGCCCGAGACATATTTTGCTGTTGTTTATTTTATTTATCTTGATTTAATCCGAGCACAGCGAAAGGCGGACACAGTCCGCCTTGCGAAGCGAGGCTTAATGGTAACACACATATAAAAGAAAATAAGTGAAAAAAAGAAGTTAAATCAGGGGTACTAAGGGCTAAAAAGTTTTCCTCCAACTCATGGACGCTGCCATATTGGCTGCCATTTTGTTTAAAAAGTTAACTCATTCATTAAATGAATGGCGCTGTTCTATGTGTAATGTATTGTCCATTAGCACTATTAAAAACTTTCCAAGTTTTTAATGGAAAGTAATTTTGATCAAAATAATTGACTAAGCAAACCAGATAAGTTTCAACAGTCAGTGCTTTAATCAGTAGATAAGACTTGTTTTATGTATGTCTTATCAAATTATTAGATGGAAAATACAAACATTAACATCAAGGAACAAAATTTTTTAGATACTGAATAAGGATTATACTCTGTCCCGAGTTTTTGCTTCCACTACTTTTTGCTTGATATTTCGATAATCATAAATACCTTTGTGCTCAAACTATGTTCATCCACTAATATGAAAAATGTCCAGATTATCTGTTTTGAAACGCCCCTCTACCTCTTCAGGTTTCAATACACACCCCAAAATAGAAAGTCTATGGATATTTAGCATTGCATCAGCCATTATTAAGCCTGGATGATAACGTTGAAAAATTGTGCGAGGTGTCCCGAGAACTTCCAAATGGAGAAAAGATGTAAACATTTCCCATTATAAATCTCTGTATGAAATTTGTTTTTGTTCCTGTGAACTTTTAAGAGTGAAAAATGATAATGTGTCAATGAAGATATCTTGGATATTTTCCCTTTTATCGACTTCAACAGCATTTCTTTCACAGGTATGTGTATCTTTATTAAAAATCATCAAAACGTGATGGAAGCAATAACTTGGGACAGACTAAAATAAAAAGAAATTAAATTTACCAACTTATGAAATGGACAAGCATTTAAAGAAGAAATGAAAATTTTGGGAATCACATAGGCCTACTTTTCATTGGCTATTTCCGAAGACATAACTTTTATGTTTTACACATGAAAAATGATGTCATAATTTAGACTCAGCATGTGACGTTAGTATGATTATGATTTAAGTAGGCAGGCGGGTCCTACTGTCTGTGTTTCAAACCATAAAAGTCTGTGTTTCAAACCATAAAAATCTGTGCTCGGCCCAACGGTCACACCATTTACATATTTCATATATAGTATAAAAAAAAATTGAACAACTTCGCAAAATATCAACAAAACGGTCTAACAAGACCCAGAATTGGGGACTTCACTGTATCAGTTTTAATATAGTAAGAGTTTACCATTGAACTAAGTCACCTTAGACAATTTCCGACAACTTTGTCTAGAGCAGTTGGGTGAAAATGTGAAGAAGTGTGTTCTTAGGTTCCCATTCAACCAACTCTCTTTAGTTTTTCATTGTACTCTTAGGAATCAGTAAAATACAACCTGTAAAAATAAGGAAAAACTCTAAAATGCAATCAGAGACATAAATGTCTTCTTTGCCTTACTGGCAAAAAAGAAGAAATAGTGCTGGTTTCATCTCGTTTTTTCTTATTTTGTAAAAGATAGAAAGGTGATTGATTTTACCAAACTTTACCTTCAGAGAAATTTTTCAATAATCTCTGTCTAGTATACGCTTGTCATAAAATTATTTTTAAAACCATTAATCCCGGAAAAAAATAAAATATTTTATCGAAAAATTTAATCTATCAAATTTGTTCAATACTTTATACTTCTTTTATTATTACATAGTAGCATTTTAATTCCAAAGTACGATATCTGCTAAAAACTGGATTTAAAAATAGTTAAACTAGGCACGAGTTATCTAAACAAGTCTAGATCACTATTGCGATTTAAAAAATGGAAAGAAGAGATGTCAACTCTTCATCTGTAAGTTTGAAACCCACAGACCATTCAATAAGCAAAATTAAGACTATGTATTTAATATATTGATCGTTTATCTTTGCCTATTACCACTTTAGTTCAAAATGATATGTTTAAAGTTTCATTCAAAACACATATCATCAAACTGCTGTCAAATGCCAAAGATTTTCAATCAACAAAACTCCAAAGTGCCAGTTTTCATGGTTCTTTATTGTGTCAGGTGTTGAAATATACTTTTAATATTTTTTATCTTTTCAGATCATTGATCTCAAAGCAGAACTGTTCAGGAAACAGGAAGAATTTAAAAAACAGAAACTACAAAATCAGAGTGTAAATGTTATCAAAGGATTAAAGGCTGTGGAAAAGGTGAGTGAGAGCAATTTGAGAGAAACTACTCTAAAGAATACTTACTTATTTATCCTCTCCGTACCCAAGAGGACGCCTGAGGCCATACTCTAAAGAAATACAGTTGAAATTGATAAAAGGGAAAATATATATCCAAGATGTGTTCATTGACAAATTTCACTCATAAAAGTGTATCGAATTTCTTCCGGAGATTTATAATGGGAAATGTTTACATCTTTTCACCATTCGGAACTCACTCGGAATACCTCGCACAAATTTTCAATGTTATCATCCAGGCTGTTTCATGGCTCATGCAATGCAAAATCCCTGTAGACTTTCTATTTTTGGTTGTGTATTGAAACCTGAAGAAGTAGAGGGGGTGTTTCATAACAAATAATCTTTTCATATTAGTGGATGAACGTATATAGTTTTAGCACAAAGGTATTTGGGTTATGGAAATGTTAAGCAAAAACTCCAATCTGATTAAAATCAGCTGTTCTGATACGCTACCGCTCTCGAACATCTGAAACAAGCCGCTTAGAGGTCACGTCCGAATGACCTGTCGATAAGCCAATCAAATTGTGGTTAGCAAAACTCTGCCAGCAGATAATTTCCCATAAATCTGTGCGGTTATATTTACCTTGCTGTTACTTCACCCGATAGTCTTTAAGAGACGGGGATTCTCATTGGTCAAAAAGGTCACAGCCTTATATTTAAATATTTAGATTGTCGGTTCGTTCGGACGTGACCTCTAAGCGGCTTGTTTCAGATGTTCGAGAGGGGTAGCGTATCAGAACGACTGATTTTAATCAGATTGCAAAAACTCGGGACCGAGTATAGTATGTAAATTATTCAAGGTTGTCAGCTCATGTGTTGTATTTTTTAATACCATTTTTATTTTATTTTTTGCATAGAAAGCAACAATATGGACCAAGAAAAACAAGGGTGTGTTAGAGAGAAGTAGTAAGGACTTGGAAGAGAAGATCGAAGAGGCCAATCAGTTTGAAAAATCCAGGTGAGGTTATTTGAATACTGAGGTAATAATGAAAAATTGTTAGATTAATTATATTCTTAATAGTGCATTTCAAATTTCATACAAACAATAACAATTTTTTTCCAAGCAATCTTGAATGTCTTACCCAATTAGCATGAAATAGGCACATCTTATAAAACACAGAAAGCATGTAATAGAAACAAGAAACATAGTATTGTTTTTTATGAGATTTTAAGCAATGATGTCACATCACTATTTGTTTTATCATTTCTAGGAAATGTTTAGAAGCAAAGGCAAAATTGTATGAGAAAATAACCCAAGGAAGTGATATTCCAGGTATATTTTACCAATTAATTTATTTTACTTTTTATAAACTTAAGGCAGTGCAAGTAAGTCAGTGTAAGTTATATGATAGATAGATGATTGATGAATACAATAAATTTTTGCTAGAGTTATCCTCCAGAATTATTAAACCTTTCTTAATTTTGAGTAACTTCAATATATTGGTGAATTTACAGAGGAAGATGGAAGTCAGGTCTACTTGGTGGACTTTCAGAAAAAAGCCATTGACAAGATCGTGGATGACAGGGATCGAAAAAGGAAGGAAGAGGAGGAAGAGAGAGAGCGGCAAGAGGAGGAACTTTTGAAACACGCTGTAGTTCCTCCTCCAGCCAATGAAGAAGAGGAATGGTAACTAATTTACGATGATTGAAAGATTCAATGTCACAGTCGCTTTCCAAAATGTGATTCCTATGGTCAGTCAAAGAAAATTACATACCTAATATCAAAAGGCCCTGAGATATTTATTCAGTGGATGACCTGATGAATTTGACATACCTGGTACATGTAACCATAAATAACATGTGATTTGGTCAACATTTTGTTTAAAATAGGGTGGATTACGTGGATGGGTTTGGAAGATCCAGGAGGTGTATGAAGAAGGACCTACCACAGCTGATGAAACAAGACAAGAAAGTTCATCAAAGCAATAGGTAGCATTATTGTTTTAGTCAGTAGATTATATTTATTAAGAAAACAACCTTCCCAGTGATTCTTCGGATGTGTAATGATTTGAAGTTTTGCAGTAATGATTTGGATGTTGATAGTGATTGAATATTAATATGATTTGGATACTTTTAGATATATATTTGGTTTGAGATGTAATACATTTGGATATTTTAAAAGAATGTATTTTGGATAGTTGTATATGTAACAGTTTGATGTTATGGGATATCATAATTTAAATGCTATGAGATATAATGATTTGAGATGATATGAGCTGTAATTATGTAAATGGAATTTTTGATGTTATGAAGTGTAAAAATTTGGATGATTGGAGACATAAATATATTTTGATGTTTTGAGATGAAATGATTTGTTTTACATGTAATTATGGATGTTTTGAGATGTAATATTTTGTAACAATACATGTTTTGTAGTGATGTGAAGGTAGATAACAGGTCTGCTGAGCTCATGTCCAATGACATGCACAAAGAGATGCTGCGCCAGAAATGGGAAGAGGAGGAATTGGCAGCCATGAACCAGCCAATCCATTATGCCAACGTTCAGTATGATGGTAAGATGGAAGCTAGTCAAAAGCATGTTCTCACCTTAAGTTAAAGTTATATCCTTCTCTGAGCCATGAAGGCACATAAGGCCGGTGATGTGTCCCGTTTTCCAAGGTGCTAAGTGGTTGAGAGTCATTGAATTCCCCTCGATGAGATACCAATTCATCGCAGGTTAACTCCTAGAGTATGTCGGTAACTAATTTCAGCTGAGTGGACTGAGACAATGTAGATAAATTACATTGTCGAAGGGCACAACACATAAGATCGAGTTACCACAGCGGGGTTTGAATCAGAGACCTTTGGGTTACTGGCCTTATGCCCATAACCACTGAGCCATGTGCTCCACTTTGTCTCCTTACATTGGACATCTTCTGTTTTTGTGGTGAATTGCTGATTACAATGTTAACATGTAACTGTTACTTCATATACATGTAGATCTTTGCTCACATATTGCTAGAATTGCAGTACAGAAAACATTCACATGTTCTTCATTTACCCAGCTCTGAAAAAATAATAACGAAACAAGAGTTGTTCTAATAGAGATACCATAAATTTGTTTCCTTACAGAAATAAGGACCCATGGTGTAGGATTTTATCAGTTTGCCAAAGATGAAGAGTCAAGAAAAGAACAACTGGATACTTTAAAAGATATCAGAGACAAGGTGAAGTTTATTAGAATATCAACAGTTATTCTTTTACAGCTGTAATTCATTTATTGTCAACAAAAATCTTTTCTTGATATTGATGAATTGTGTATTATTCTATTTTGAGATGAAAAGAACCATTTATTTCTGAGGATTAATTATAACTTCATTATTTTCTATTATTAGAAAAATGCCATGATTTTTCAATTGATTTTATTTGTTTTTGCTTTTTAAACTAGACGAAAGATGAGAGAAATCGTAGAGAGAAAATTAAGGAGAAAAGAAAAGCCATCTTAGAAGCTAGGCTAGCCAAAGTAAAAAAGAGGAAGATGCAGAGAGAGGGAATTACGGAACTACTTGAAGGTATCCAATTCAGTCCTTTATGTTTTATCCCGTTGAGCAAGAAAATTTACGTCATTGGAACCTGCATTATTTACCGTATTTCTGCTACTGCTTTGGAGCTTGCAAGCAGTAAAACAGAGAGAAAACTCATGAGTTCTGATGAAATATTTTCCACTTGACTTGATTTCGCTGGAGACAACAGTCATTTTGGCAGTGTGTTAAATTCCTTGCTGTATAATGTGCCAATTTGAATATAAAATGTATATGTACAGTGCACATATCAAGATATTACATGTATTTTCTCTGAGTTTTTAATGTACGACACTAGCAGATAAAGGGAGATAACACGGTCTATTGTTATGATTTTTTCATATTATAAATCATTTCTAAAGATTTTATTTTTTCATAAATATTTTAGACCATTTTCATTCATAAAGTGTTCTAGATTGAAATCCACATTTTTTAAACATCTCAGATCATATTTCATCGGTAAAATATTTTGGATCTTATTTTATCAGTTGTTTTGGGTTTTTTTTATCATTTTTAGATACAGAAGGAGATGGCGATGATGAAATAGGACCTAAGCTGAATGAAGCTGTTAAGGGAGATAACTCAGAGGGAAGGGAACCAGTCAAACACGAAGCACCAGTCAAACAGGAACCAGTACTTCTGACCCGCGATGAAAACCTATGGAATCACAGGACACAGAGAGAATGGGATAAAGGGAAAGAAAGTAAGAGATAAAGCTAAAATCGAACTTTACAATACATTGTTCTGTAGAACAAGACCAGATACAAAGCCAGATCGAAACTACTTTTTATTAACTTAAACATCTTTAAAATTTTAAATAATTTTTTTTTCTTTTTAGAAAGGGTAATAATGTACAGTCATGTATTTCAACTTCATACCTTTTGGAATTACATACACACATACATGTATATACATGTACTATAGATATACTGTACAAGGTAAATGCTTGGTTCCACAAAATAAATATGGTATCTATTTTTTTTTTTATGATTTTTGTTTGATTTACAGAACTGTTCCCTGTTTCCAATGAGCAGAGATACTTTGAGAGTAAGAGAGAGGAAAGGATTTCTGAGTTTGCTCCCCCCTCAATGTATTATGATAATGACAATGTACGAATAGAAGGCAAAGGAACAGCTAATTCTACAAAACCTACCAAAATATCCGAAAAACAAATAGGGGACTTTCTGTTTCAGGAAAGACTGAATATTCAGAAAAATTCAGGATTGAAATCTGAATCAACCTCCCCTGTTAAATCAACATTAGAAGCACCAAAAGGAGTAGTTAATACTAAATCGGAATTTCCCACTCCAGAGATTAAGTCTGAACAGATTCAGGACATTCCTCTTCCAGACAGTGGGAATAACCCATCAAATGAAAACATGAACAGCTGGGGACAGAATGAATATCACAATGTTCCATACTACTCCCCAGCAAGTTTACCACCACACCCAGGGAATTTCTATGTACCTACTCATCTCCCACCCCCAGGGTACTCGGAGTTTCCTTCTGTTCAACAGTGGTCACAGCAACCTCACCCTATGGGGCAATATCCCCCAATAAACACTTATTATCCCACATCTTCAACCACAGGTTATTCTGTTCCACCTGAAAATGTCAATAATCAAAGTACTGAAAGTATTGGAAGTCAACAAACAACAGTGGCCACAGACAGTGGTGTGACAGGAGGTCCTACTGCGGCTGTCAGTGCACAGCCGAGTGTTAAACCCACAAGATTTAACATTGTTGATCCTCGTCTGATCCAAAATGAGGAAGTGCTGGAGTCCACCCCTCAAAACTTTACACCCTTGCAAGAGAATAGCACAGACCAGGTCCAATGAAATGTTTTGTTTTTTATATGTTTTTTATCATTATCCTGATGAATAAGATAAATTTGAGAATGATTTCAATTGATTTGTTAATAAATCTGTTATTAAATCTGTAGGTTTTCCTTTTCTTTTTTTATGAAAAAGTTGATAGGTGTTACATTCAATGCATTATTTCCACCTTTGACTTCATATTTCTTAAACTTATCTAGTATAAAAAATACATGCACATGAAATATAAGCCACCCTTTCTAATTAAAGTCTTCCTTAAGAAACTATGGCTAAAGAACACAAAACTTGTGTATTTTTTAAACCAATATATAATTTGGATTCTGTATGTGAGAAACATGATGATGAATCTGCAGGTCTGCTCCCAAAAAAATTTTCCAAACTGTATATCTGTTAATTGAGGCATCTAGATATCCAAAAGCCCATTCAGTTCTCAAAATTGCAAGGAATGTATACTTGATAAATTTATTTTGAGCTGATTCAAGTTCTAGTTAATATAGGCAAGAAACAGTAAAAGTGAGAGAGAGTATTCAATTAAAGACTTGGTCAACCTTTGGAATCTGGGAGCTGATTCAAGTTCTAGTTAATATAGGCAAGAAACAGTAAAGGTGAGAGAGAGTATTCAATTAAAGACTTGGTCAACCTTTGGAATCTGAAATAAATTATAGTACTGTTGTTTAATTCTTTGTTATGTTTTAGGGTGTTCTTTAAAGCATGAATGGCACCCAAACTAAACAGGAATTCATTTATCTTTAAAAAAACTTTTTTGGGATTAAGATTGATCCCTAGTAATATTGTCTGCTTATTAAGAATACCCCTGGATATATATCTATCTTGAATACACACTGATCATAAACAGAGGGTTGTTGAGCTCGAACTTGATAGGTTAAAAATAATGCAGTGTTTTAAACCCTTGTGCAACTTCAACCACATAGTTGTCAAAGAATTCATCCCCAAAGACATATATGCCAATAGAACAAGCTATACTCGCTATATTTCCGGAGTCACATTAACAGGATATAACCAGTCAATTTTTGTCAGAAAATTTACCAGACATAAAGTATATTTAAAACATAGCAACACAGCAAATCTCTTAAGTGCTGTTTGATGGTCATGTAATTGACAAATGATATTTTAATATCATGCAGCACAAAGAGCACCTTTCCACCTGTTATCATTTAATCCATTGATAAGAAAAATTTTATCCTTCGCTGAAATATTTAAAGGGTGATTTAAAATTGTCTCATTTTTACCTAATAGGTACCAGCATATTTTAATATTAATGTTTGAATACAGCTATCTTACTCGACCTTTTATCAACAAATTAAATTTTTATCTCAACAGTTGTCAGCCTGCATGAGGATATTTAAGACATCAGTCAAATTTCATGAATAGCCTATCTATAAAATTGTAAGGTGATATGGGGCCCTTTGAGATATCAATGTAGATGAATAAAAGTACTGTACATTAAAAATAAGTTGGTTTTTTTATTTTTGAATTAATCATGTTTGTACATTATTTGACTAAAATATGCATTTTTTGAAATTCTAGAAAAAAATAAATTTTTTTTAACCCCAGCAGATTTTGTATGGAGGTGTCCCATACCTCCCTAAACAAATTTGTAGGTCAGCATTTTGAATTTCTATTTATCAATGAAAACGTTGTTGTACGTATTGGTAAAACTTTGGTGTTCAACAAATATTGATGAAACAACAGACAGTACACAATCACACGTTATTTGTTACTACATGTACAAGTACATTGTATTCTACTTATGAACATGCCTGGGCAAAGTATAAATACTAGAAAACCCATCTGAACACAAAATTTTATTTTGTTCTATTATATATAGCCATGTACAATACAGTATGTACAAATGATGTAATAAATATATTAATTACAATTAAAAACTTTTTTTTTAAGAACAAAAAACAGAAAAGCATGACATTGAGAATTTTCTTTAACTTGTATGTATACTGTGATTAACTAGCTCTACACATGTCACAAATATACATATGGTATTCATCATTAATACTTCATAAACTTATTAAAATTTAGGCTCTTGATTCTAGACCTTTTTGACACTTATCACAGAAATGTTCAATGGATGAACTGTCACATGAGATATGACAATACTTGAATTGCCACATGCAAATCTTAAATTTTTTTTTTTACTACAAATCAAAATTTTCACTATACATTTTTTACCGTAAGGCGATACATTTCGACCCAAAATAGAAATAAAATATTTTACCTCTGACATTTGATTTTGAATTGACTGTTACAATAAGAAAACTGCTACGTACACATATTACATAGTTAGCTTTCAATATTAAAGCATACCTATACCCTTAAATTCTTTATAAAGGAATGAAAAATGGAAGTTTGTCACTGTTTTTGTTGTTCAATAGTCCTCGAACAGTCACAAGGTAGTTTAACAGTTGTTTCCCTTTAGTAGTAGTTATCTCCCTTTCTTTCATTTTTTTCTTAGATTGCCAAGCCAAACACACTAACGATACAATACATTGTTTTGTTTTCCCATCTCACTGTGCAACTGCCTATAAAATAACAAATATAATCTAGAGTTAGATTATTTGAAGTAAAATAAATAAATACATGTATATTCATACTTTTCATGAAAGATTTGATAAGAACTTAAAAATGATCAAATTTTATCTACATAAAAAAATTCAAATACCATTAATGACAGATACATACATGTATCAAATGCTTGTGTTGTATTTCCAATGTTTTGTTTCCTTTTTTTTTTTAAATGGTTGGCTCTTTCAATTTTGCTTGCTTATAAGAAGTTCAATGAAGATGGTTTATTATTTGACAGTTTTGTATTTAGAGAGAGAGAGAGAGAGAGAGAGAGAGAGAGAGAGAGAGAGAGAGAGACCCACCATCTGTGCCATTGTCCCAGAAACAGGAACTAGCCGTGTGAAGTCCAGCGCCATTCTTTTGCATAATTACACAGGTAACTGAAAACCCAAACATTGGCATTATGATAAGTTATATCACTAAAAAAATTAACAGGATCAAGTTCAGTTTTTTTTCAACATTAATTTTGACTAGAATTATGTTCTGTCAATGGATAAAATGTGATTGCTGTCCATATTTCTCTAGACAGTGGATAGCAAATTATTGATAGCATTACAATGGCCATAACTTCTTTTTCAGTGTATATTTTTCTTCAGTCTATATACATGTATATTCAAAACATTTTGTTCCTCAACAAAGCAAAATGCTCAGCTTGCTTTCTAGGGACTTAAACAAACAACACACATTGCTACAGTGTTGGCAGTAAGTAACAAACGAAGGAAGTTCTGTATACAGGGTTATTTTCGCCCCGTGTAATTTTCACCCTTCTAAACTTGCAAACAGTTTCGCCCCGTCTTGAATTCGCCCAGACATAGTTGTGTTGGAAGAGAGATAGTTTGAAACATCGGAAATTGCCCCGTCTTAAATTCGCCCGCTGACAACGAGGGCGAGAGGGGCGAAAATAAAACGGGGGCGTATATTTCCCTGGGTACAGTACTGCTAGCAAGGTTATAATCATTTTATTGATTCTCATGTCTCTTAAAGACCTTAATTTAATAAATGTTAAACAACGGCATATCATAATATTTAAGCTTTCACTTTTCAATAACTTACCAATATATTTGAATGGTTTTCCTAGTTTTGTTAGCTGGTTTAAACACTGTTCCACTACATTTGATGTCCACTGGTTAACTTTGTTGTGTTGGTAAGCATTAGGACCAATGGTACTTTCAATGGCCTAAACAGATAAAAGATATA
The DNA here is from genome assembly GCA_020458035.1 of Magallana ariakensis. NCBI lineage: Eukaryota > Metazoa > Mollusca > Bivalvia > Ostreida > Ostreidae > Magallana > Magallana ariakensis. The sequence goes on along the minus strand of CM035812.1, from coordinate 56,813,280 downwards.
CAAAACAATAAGAGTCTGTTCACTTATTGGTAAAGCACAAAAACCGTCTAATCTTAAACGGCAGTCATTATGATATACTGTAAACCAACTTTTATTCATGTCTACTTTATTTCGCACTTTACCGAAGAAAAACTGGTTTGCGGTGATAAATTTTCGCGATTTAAATGTAGATTATCTGATAATATAACACCAAAGACATTTGAGGACAGGTCCGCGGCGAGAAATATTCTCAATGATGATCTGCTTTTGCCAATCTCTCGAAAAATTTTTGCACGCGAATAAAAGTTGGTTTACAGTATTAGATGGTTGTAGTTATGCTCCTTTTGATATATTGCCTGCATATTAAAACCAAAGACTGACAAAACTATAAAAAAAAAATAGACATTAGATATGTGTGATCATAGTTACATGATCGAATGCATTAGTATATCAATTTTAGGAAATGCGAGGACTCATTGTCACAGAAAAAAAATAATTTAGAAAAATCTACTCTTCTTCATCAACATAAACTATTAAACAATTCAGTAATGCCATTCTGCTTCTATCTGAGTAACGTAATCTAAAACTTCATAATTGGTCATAATGCAAATTTGGGGTTGAAATTAACACCATAAACAGACAGATAAACGGTAGCAGATACACATTTTGGATAAAATTATTCACCAGTTATTGTGTTAAAAGAGAAAAATTACAAACAAACTCTCACCTCTTTCACGATGTTGGTAACTTCGTCTGTGACAAATGCGGTCTGAAAAACAAATATGGGGGAGAATAGCGATGAATCATACGTTTTTGAGAAAATTCGTCAATAAATATTTATGCTTCTTAAACTAAAGTCGTCTTACCTCTTCTCCGGTCTGAAATTCATCCATGTTTAGTGTTCAAAGATCTATAGAACCTCTGTTTTCTATACAAGAACTGTCTTGCTGTCCTGTTTCTGTTGACAACAATGTCACGCAATGTCTCGTAGTGCGCGAGATTGTCCAAAGTTAAAGGGGAGCAACTCTTCCGGATTACACCTACAGTGTGTGCCAAAATGTCTCTACTTGATTCAGTTACAAACAGCTGCTAATTCGTGATAAAATCTAAAACCACAATTTTTTAAAACGTTGAATGTAAATGATTGTTTACTATCTTTAACAACTATGTGTTTGAAAGTTATCATTATTGGATTTCAAGATTCTGGGTAAAAATAGTCTCATATAGCCGGGGGACGGGGGTGGATTGCTGTTTAAATGTTACTTAGAGTAATTCGTGATTTTTATAAATATCTTAAAATTTTAGAACTTTTTTTTTATCGAATAATAATGGGCTTGAAAATGTCCACAATTATGAATATTAATTTTGGTGTATATTTCACTGCATCATAAATTAAATGAAAAAGAGATGCATTGCGCAAACGGACTCAGTGAATGAAATTCTTTTTTTTTTTAAGTTATTCAATGGTAATAACTCTTTTAAAAGAACGGTTCTTCATAATGTTATCACTGTATTGTTCTTACACTCTATTTATCCATCAGGTGGAGCACATGGCTCAATGGCCAGTAACCGAAAGGTCTCTGGTTCAAACCTCGCTCAAAACACTTGATGTTTTGTGTTGTGCACTTAGACAAGACGCTTTATCTACATTGTCTCAGTCCACCTAGCTGAAATTGGGTACCGGCTTACGCTACATGGGGGTTAACCTGCGATGGACTGGTGTCCCATCCAGATGGAGTCACGTGCAATGACTCCCTACCGCTTAGTTCCAAGGAAACCGGAGATAAGCACCGGCCCTATGCGCCTTCATGGCATGGAGAAGGATTAACTAACTAAAAAAATTGTGCTTTAAGTAAATGAAGTTCCATTACATGCATACCGAATCCAATATAAAAATATTTGTGGTTTAGGCAATTAGTTTAAACATATTTCATATTTATATATTACCATGCACTCAATATTTTCATATATATATAGTCAGTCTGTTTTGAGTCGTCGATCTTGGATATATTTTTTTCGTGAAATATCTGACTGCTTCGATTCATCGCATTTCACCATATTTACGAACGACGTACAGTCTCAATAAAAAAACTCAATTATGCCAGCAATTTGTTTGTTATATACAGATATATAAACACACAGTTATATATATTGAGCTTAAATTAATATATTTTATCTGGAATTAACATAAAAGTAAAAAGGTCGTATTTCACATGCGCAACATTATTTGAGCCGTTGTAACGAAGAATTTTGACCCGGGTTGAAATTTGACCCGGTGGTATTTTTTCAACGTTGAATATTGAGACCAAAGGTGTTGAATAAAGACCCTGTTCTGTTGAAAATTGACCCGCATCGTGGAATTTTGATCATGAAACCGGTTCAAAATTCAACAGCAAATAAGCACAAATCAACGAATTGATAGTTTTATCTTCGATTTATTTAACCCCAAATTTACAGTTTTATTCATATTTATTATTTAGATTACATGTTTACATCTTTTAACGGTTGGAGGAAAAAATGAAACATTTCAACGATTGTTTTTCGAATTTACATATTAACCCTTCAATTATATATTGACTATTTTATTCATAGCGAAATGTTCCCTTATATATGCTGTTTTGTGTGATATCTATATTTCAAATATTATGTTTTTAAATAAGAATATTGACATACGTGGTTACATTATAAACTCTTCAATTCAGTGAAACAGGTTTTTACATGTATTTAAATAGTTTCTGGATATGTCTACAAATATAACTAATAAATAAAAAATTTCAATACTTCATATCGTTAATTTTGGTTTTACTCTTACCCAGTAAATTGAAATTTTGCTATTGTTCACTGTAAGTTTTCTGGATAGGTGTAAATACAAAATTTACAATATGATATATTGTGATTTTTGATTTTGCACACACTCGGTATGTTAAAACTGTGGTTATATAAATGTTTAACAACCCAGTAAATAACAAATTTACAATATAACGATACGCTAACAGTATTCTCTTTATATTAAGCAATCATCCTTTTGTTTTTAAATTGATTTCCCCTATCATTTTTAATATTAGTATTTCGGAAATGTTAGGGATTTGAGACATGTTGTACATGTATATTTTCATGCATACTCTTTAAATTTTCAGTGTTTTATTTTGCTGTAAAAAATTCTATTAGGATAAATCAAATTTTTTCCTAGACATAAACCATTCTGCTTAATGTAATATATAGCAAGTTAGCAACCTAATTTTTGTACAGGATGGCAATAACGTAATTTTGCTTCTATAGTTTCTAAATAGCTTTGATCACAAAAACTTAACATAAGTTTTAATTGATTATTTCAATGAAATGTTAAATTGCATTTTTTAAACAAATCGTACGTGAAAATGAAGTAGAGGATCATGCGATGGGGTCAGAGTTGGTGGTGGACAATCCTATCACAGACATCTAGATTATTAATGTACAGGGTATATATTTTTTATAATGAGAAAAATATATTTAAATCAGGTCATCAGGTGGATGTGTTTCTAATCTACACGTAGTTAATGAAATTGAAAACTCAAAAAATGATAGAGATCAATTTTAATCTTTTTAAAAAGAACTATGTATATGCAGAAAGTTAGCTGGTGCTTCAAAAATAGTTTATCTGGCAAGTTTACGAACAATTATTGTTAAGTCGTTTAAATTAAATAAAAACTGTTGGCGACTAGTCAGATAAAAATATAAAGAATTTAAGCTATGTCAATTTACCTAAAAAGTAACGTTAACGGTCAATATTTTGTTGAACATATTTATCAAAGATTATGAAAAGTTAACATCAATTAAGGGACAATCATTATATCCCTATAAAGGGAAAAGTAGGGGTTGATGTCAGTTTTTTTTTAAATTTTAAATAGATACATTAATTTGTATTCTGTTCTAGTACACTTAATAACAAATAACCTATTTTCTTTAAGCTAAAAAAAATTATGACAGTAGAAGATTAATAATTAATCTGTCCTTGGTGACCTTTAAATTCTGTCTCAAAAGGGAATGAAAATCAATTCTATGACCAAAAAATAGCGAACCCGACTCGCCCGTCCCATTCAGAAGCAAAAGGTGATCTTCTTAGCTTTATTTACATAATAAGATTAATGGATACATGAACATATACCAAGTTTTCAGTCTTAATATTAAATGATTGTAATAAGACAAATCAACCTAAAATAAATCAGCAACGTCCACATATATATCGGACAGAATTAAAGTGTTAAAACTGAAACATTCAGGTATATACATGATCATGTACATTTAACCCGTGTAGAGCAAGTTCAAGTTCAGTTCAAAACAGTTGGAGTCAATTTTCAACAGGGTCAATTTTCAACGTGTCGGGGTCATCAGTGTTTAGAAAAAAAAATTTCAAGCTGTTGAAAAATGACCCCGGGTATAAATTTCACGACTTTTGGTCTCAATTTTCAACGTTGAAAAATGACCCCCGGGTCAATATTCAACGTTGAAAAATGACACCCGGGTCAATTTTCTACCCGGGTCAATATTCTTCGTTACACCGTTCCAAGCAAAAACCCCCCTTATTGCACAACTGATTGTTTTTTACGTCACAAAGGAAAACGCGACGTCATTTTTTTATGTTCAATACAGTCCGTGGATAAAGTCAAACGTTACAAACTTGACGTTTTCTTCGACGTTTGATTAGAGTATTTTATTTAGTTCAGAATGGTATCTTTAGAGATACCTGTAATGAAATAATTTGTTAATAAGATAAGAATTTACACAATCATAATGAATCCCAGTAAATATTTTTTAAATAAATGTAGGTAATTATGAAGCGCCTTATGCAACAAAAATTGATAAATTTATTGCACATGATAATCGTAAAAAATAGTACCAACCTACAGATATAGATCCCAATTTTATTATACCAAAGCATCATTCTCTTTCTTAATTTTTTTTTTTTTTGAAATCTCAATTGAAAATGATCTTATATTTTTTCTTCTCCAAAATGAAGATGCTAAAGAATTTCAGGCATCAATGTAAAAAAAATAATCTCAAGATCATCTTCAATTTAATCATGACAACTGTGCCTAAACAACAAAAGAAAAAGCTGAAAGTATCCGACATATAAGGCTCTGCAAACAATTAACTTCCCGTCATTGTCATCATCATAATAAGTAACGCTGGAAAACTGAACCATGCATCCTTTTATTCATTTTGTACGAGGAGTAACGATCCCGTGACAAATGTTTTATTATGATGAATGATAGTGACTTGTCTGTTAAAATAGTATGAAACTAATGATAGTTTCAAACTATTTTAACAGACAAGTCGTGAAACTGTCGTTGTCTGATGGCAAACGAGTTATGTTCTAAAATCATGGTGCAAAACATTATGAATAAAGTGCTATCACTCATATACTTGCACACTGACCATCCACATCCATAAAAACCTGTTTTACCACTTCCAAATATAGACATCTTGTAGCTATTACCGTATATGGTAAATCACACCCTAAAATAACACTATCACGTGACAGAACACGAATACCACTCAAACACGAGTAAACCAGGAATGAGTTAATAATGAAATGTATGAATGAATAAATGAGTAAATAAATGATTTACTAAATATTTAATTATACTCAATTGTATCCCTGTGACACGGGCGTAAAGGTAGCAAACACATTGCTGAAAAAAATCTTTTTTCTGCAATGCTAGATAATGAGTAAGCCCGTATGAATTTTTAAGCACCAACAAAAGCATTTAAATATCATGAATTATCCATTTTAAAAAAGTTATCAAAACTACTTTTCTAAATCATCACTATTATGGTGATCAGAAAGCTACAAAGGAGGAATAACCGATTATCCCTATATGTGAAGGTTGCCATGGTAACTATAACTACTTGAAACTATAGCTACTTAAATTGAAAGTCTGAGATCAGCCCACGTGCAAGTATGTGCACCCAGACCTTTTCTCTCTGTGTCCGTGCAGTGAACATTTATGTCGAAAACCATCACTGTAATTACATGTATTGTCATATCTTCCTATTTGTGACCACTGAAGTTGAAATGTTCCAGTTTGTCGGTTTCTTTCATCTATTTTGATTTGTTGGGGGGTCTTTATGTTGGAACGGTGCATGGTTGCATGCTTTTGTGGAGGCCACTTGTTTCTCCAACGTATTGATTTTAGCAAACCTTACAGCTGATGAGATGACTAGGCGTGTTACTTAATATTTTGTAGGTGCGACCCATAATTGAAAAAAACAAACTTTGTAAAAAATGCTGATCATCGTTTCAAATGTGAGGCATTTGCCCCATGTGCCTCCATTGCGCTAACCATTCACGAATTACACAGCCCAATATTACATACGTGCAAGTACGTAAAAGCGTGAGCGAATCCACAAAATTACATTCTCATGATACGAAAGAAATTTGAAAGGAGATTGGTGGATAAGGCGTGTAAAATGCCCATACACGGACGGATAAGATACTGAAAAATTAGAATATCTATAAATCTGACATTTAAAAAGAAATAATAAAAACAATATATATTTAACATATCATCGACTTGTAACACTTAAATGAGTTCAATACTCGGAATATGTCAACTGACTCAAACAGGCGTATACGTATCAAAATCTCTAAATAGTGCCATTGTTTCGAACTTCAAAGCATTTTCTTTTATAGAGTGGGTCTTTGCTCAATGTTTTTCTCATAGTCTAAATAAGGTCTGATGGAAAACAAACCGTGAAGAGATGACCCAACATACAGTAGAAATATCATTTTGTATCCCAACAATTGAACGTTTTGAAAAAATATATAATACAAGTCCGTAAATTCGTGACCAAAGTCACACATATAGTATTTTTTTAAAGAGCATACTTTGTTGTGTCTGAAATGGCTCAGTGGTTAGAGCACCAGACATAGGTTTGCCTTATATACATGTAGCTATAATTAGGGTTTTTATGTTGTTGGTTCGATACCACCATGCATTTAAGGCAGTTTTTTTTTCTTATCGTTTGTTAAATATATTAAAAACTCACATTGCTTGTAATAGTTAAAAATTGTGCTTTTGCAAACTTGTATTCTAATATATTTGAATAGATTTAATTGGGAAAAAATAAATTCAAAAATTGTATTTCACGACTAAACCGAATGGGCATTTGCGCCTCATCTTCTTTTCGAAAATTACCCCAAACGAATTTAAAGGATTCCACAGTCAGTGTATATGGAATATGCAACAGAAAATGGCAACTTGACAAGTAGCAAACACCATAATATGCTAATGCTAGGCTTAATTACAATCAACAAATATCATATTAATTTTTATAAATTTATTCCAAATTCACTTGCTCTTTCGGGACTATAAATTTACATGAGCTAGCATGTTTAATTATCTTATTTGAAAATCAAAATAAATGCATAAAAATAACTACCTGTATATAGTTTTTGGAAGTAAACAACACATTCTATGACATACGATTGTATATATGCACGTGTTCGTGTATATAAAGTGAGCATGGTGGATTTTATAATGATTTGTGCACAATAATTTAGTCATAAAAAATCACAAAATTGAAAAAAAATGTTTTAAAAATTGTACAAAATATTTGTTAAAGTTTTTCATAAAATTATCAATTAAAGAAATGAATATATTTGAAAACTTCTCGAGTTTCTTCATATTTAAATACCAAAAATATCATATGATCGATATACATAATATCATAAAAAAAATATATCCAAAGGCCGTTAAGAAGCCTTAATTGAAACCCAATTGAATTATTGTGGTCCTGTACAAAAATTGATCTGCTATATATATTCCTTAGAAGAGAAATCTTTTTTCTAACAAAAAGGCTGACTGCACTTAGCGCCGGGTTTTGGGCCCTTTTCGGTCGCTTCTGTTGCGTTTATTTCTTAACCTAATATCACTTAGGTCAATTTTTTAAAGAGTCTAGTCAAATTCCAACATGAATTAAGATTTTAGACTGTGATACAATAAGCTCATTCTATGTTTTTCTCCTTACAACTTTCGAAAAAAGGAGAAATTTTGCTAAGCTGCCCCTGATCAAACATAAGATTGATACTAATATGCATGAGAGGTGGAGCTTACATTATCAGAATGATACTAAAATTAGACTAGCATGAATAACAATGCCATGTATAAAAATTTATCTGATCACTTTTTTACCATAACCCTATTTATTCTATATAGTACAAAATACACATAGTACTATGGTTTCAACAATTAGAGCACGCCCATGCAAGTACAGAAGACCTTAAATCAATGTTTGACAACTTAACGTGTTCGAAAACATTGTCCTTGTTAGCACATAACATGCTACCTTACACGTCACGTGATAGAATTTTGTATTCACAAAGTTACCTGAGGTGAGAAATCACGTGGTGAATTATAATATTCAACATGCATCAATCCTTGGTTACAACAGGCAAAGCGAAAGTAAGAAGAAGCAGTTTTTAGCTCACCTGAGCTGAAAGCTCAAGTGAGCTTTTCTGATCACATTTTGTTTCTCATTTAAACTATGAGCGCATGTTTGTCTATTAATCTCCCTTTGACATAATTTTGATAATGCAAATATACAACTACTGTTAAAAGGAGAACAATAGACAAACATGCGCTGACTATGTACGAAGTCAGTATGAAAGTGGGCGTCCTCATTATCGTATGGAAATTTAAGAAATCGATCGTGATGACCCCCGCCTATAAAAATTAATACAACATACTTTTATTTAACGCAATTACGTAAAGTTGCAGTTTAGATGTTGACCATTGAAAAAACCACTGCAATTGAAAGAAAAATTCATCTTTTAAAAGTTTATTTTCTCGCAAATATCACATGTCTTAAGTGCAGTCATCCTTTATGATTTTTTCAAATCTTATTTATCATAAAAGTTTAAGCTACATGGAGACTTATCATGCTAGCAGGTCTTAGCAGCAAATTAAAATTCTTAAAAATTCAGCTCATATTGCTTTAATTAAATGGTTGTCGTTAAAATTACATCATCATCTGTCTTTTGATGGCGTTCACCATGTTACCCCTGTCTCCAATGTATTCGGCATCATCTTCCTTGTCAGGGACAGACCCAATCACTACCACTCCCGGGACTACTTTCGGGTCTTCCCCCTTCCCCTTCTTTGTGTTGGAGGGCTGACTCCCCTTTCCTGGGTCCATTTTTTCGGGAGTCACTTTGTTATTACGAGAAGGGGTTTGTATAATTCTAGTTTTCCTGACAGGGGCCGGAGGGAGATGGTAAAATGGGTCATCGTCTTCTGCATCGTTCACGCCTTCCGTTCGAAACGCAATAAAAAAGTGTCCCAAAGATCGACATGGCGGATAAATGCAACATCTTATGCAACTTCTAAAAATTCTGGAAAACACCGAACAAGAAATCTCCATGATCTTTAAACAGGGCGCAAAGAACCAGACGTTTTTGAAAGCCACAAAGGCGAATTGACATCCCCACCACCCCGCCACCCATGGAGCTGCGAGGCATGTACACAAGTTGTAAGCAAGTCCCAAACAACATTCGTAGAACGTTTTGGAGAATTCCCACGTAATGTCAAAACTTCGGGCGCCATAAGGTTCGCCGGTAACTTCGTAAAACTCGACCTGAAAAATATAATAATGTTTCTTTATTTTTTTACAGACATTAATATATTTATGAGATCGACACGGGCGCTAAATCATGTCAACTAATTAATTTAAAACCATAAATTCTTTTTTATTTGGATACCCAAACAATTACAACTACTGTCTGTGTATGTGCATGTGAAGATAGGCATAAATGGGCATTTATTTTTCTTAATGAAAATTTCACATAATAAAGTATATAACATATCATATAGAGAACAGTTAGCAACAGCAAAAGCGACTTGATTTGTACTTGCAGAACTGTAGCTCAGCGGTTAAACGCGGGTCTACTGTCCGTCGACCCGACTTACCATTGAACTACATTTCTACAGTTACTTCACTTGCAAAATCCTTACAAAAAAGTATATGAAAATGCAAAAATATTATAATTCTTTGGCACACTTGTTTAAAATATGAAACTTGTTTTTTTTTAACTATTTTTTTCTTTTCGTTTTGTGGTTCATGTAGGTATATATGAAAGTAGCAAACATTGCAAAAAAATGGGAGGGAATGCGCCATGATCGATGCCTTTGTATACTGCATGAATGACCAAAAATGGCGTTTTAATGTTTGTAATTACATATCACTGAACTAAAGAAAAGAACGTGAGAGTTATTGTAAATGGCAATCAATATAATTTTGATTTCCTTATTAAACGAAATGGCATACATGTAATATTATGAAAGTAACTATTTGGGAAATTTGACGTCAGCCATGCACTACGAGTATACGCATTTCGTGTTTTCAATGCAGCTAAGGTTTTGTATGTTCAAATATATACGAAAAATGTGCTACTCTAGATTAATTTGTCAATAGCTAAACACAATAGGATTTTTCAGAGTTCAATGTCGGACATAAAAAATGAAATAAAATTCACATAGTTTTCATCAAAACCCCCTCTCTCCTTCAAGACTAAATGTGGTGAATCCAAAGTTCATCATGAAATAGTATTCATTTCATCATTTATAATATACCGGTTTACTCAGTATATTTTTAATAATTGATATAATAAGAATCATTCCAGTTGCCAATAATGGTAATATATTTACATCTACCGAGTATGAATCTCTCTATTTCTTACGGAAACTTGCTCTATAGAAACAGCCAGACTGAAATCTACACGCCCCGTTTATCGATTGGTCGAAATCTAGAGCGGCTGAAACTGACAGGACTGAAATCTACACGCCCCGTTTATCGATTGGTCGAAATCTAGAGCGGCTGAAACTGACAGGACTGAAATCTACACGCCCCGTTTATCGATTGGTCGAAATCTAGAGCGGCTGAAACTGACAGGACTGAAATCTACACGCCCCGTTTATCGATTGGTCGAAACCTACAGCGACATAAAAATCACGGACTTCACGAAATAATCATGATGATGTCAGACTCAAAGTCTCACAGGAGACGATTTGGCTGTTTCTTTTACCTAACGTACTTATGTACGTAAACGGTAATTTGGTGTATTTTACTTACTTTTTATAATCAATTTATTAATTAGTTAAAAGTAAGATGTTAATGTAAACAATAAAATGCTTCTTTGATTATTCATACGGGTTATGAAGGTAGCGATCATTGCAGAAAAAATCACCTAACCCGCGTTTAAAGCATTTTATTGTTTAAGTAAAGTCATTTCAAAAATGCGCATGCTATGTAATCGATATCGTTGGCGGATGACCAACTTTGTGGGACTCTTATCCCCACCCCCTAACTATGTAAAGTATTATTTAGTATTTTGTATTTTTTTTATATCACCCCTTAAGAAATCATATAGGCATGTAGCATCGCTTTTGAAAGTGGGGGGGGGGGTTGAGGAGGGGGTAAACTCATTCAAAAATTCAAGTCTTGCGGGGGGGTGTAGTATACTTATAGTTTACCTATAACTTCAAATTTTTTTTACATGGTCCCAAAAAGAGTGGGGGTCCATGATCATTCACTTTTTATGTGTAAATTTAAGAAAAAATGTCTGCTGCGACAATAAGTCCCGGTGGGGGGGGGGGGGGGGGCCGCCCCCCCCCCCCTCGCCCCAATGCTACGTGCCTGTCATGCATTATATGGATTTAAATGTCAAACGGTATATATCTCAATAAAAATACATGCATAACCAGAACTGATTATTTTGTATCCATATTTGGATGATAATTCTGAAGTCTTAAACCTATAAAATGATAATACAGAGTTACATGTGTATTAGTTTGTTTGATAGGCATTCGAATTGTAGCATTTTCTTAATTAGTCTTCAAGGGTTTGACTATGCATGTTATTAGAACCATTTTAACAGGAGCTTGGACTTTGGGTAGTTGTGTCAAACAGCATTGTCTATTTCATTGCTGGCCCTACAACCGTGGCTCTTTGAAATCAACAAGATGATTGCGTTTTATGTGGCCATGGTCGCATATAACATATAGATTTACAATGCAGAAAAAATATTGAAAATCATGTAAATGAAATATTAATGTATATAAATCTTTTTTCCTTTGTTGGGTTGTACTATCTAAGAGGAATAATAAATTCCGTTTACCATAGAGACGGGAGCTAATGAGTATACAAGAACTCGATTGGTAAGACATTCAAGATCTAGGGGCTACAGAGGAAGAGATTCAGAAGTTGGATAAAAACTGCTCAAGATCATAGGTTCCATGACTATCTAGCTATAATAGTATATAGCTTTCGTAAAATGCAGTTTGACGATGAAATTAGGAAATTAGTTGGTTGCACTCACCTTAATATGGCTGTTCAGACCATTGGGGTCTCTGTTTTCTCGCTCCGGCTTGGTAGCGTGTTTGTTTGGTACAGTAGAACCAGCTACGTGTTTTTTCGGCATAGTTGACTCGTTTCTTCGAATTTCTCAGTCACAAAATCTGCATTTACAATCCCATAACAATACACATGTTTATTGGAAAATTCGCGGAAACAACAACGAATTTACGTTCCACATATTATGTCTTTACCCCAATGAAAATTCGCAGCTTCGTTTTGTTTTGGTCAGATATCACCCTCTACATTAGTTTTACCCTTAAAAACTAACAGATATCTGAATAAGGCGATTATTTTGACGTGTGAAGTTGAAAAATGTATACAACAAAGAGATTTGCTGCATTTTTAAATGGCTGTGATTTTTTTTCTTTCTATATCGTGATTAAGCGATAAGTATTAAGCATGTGTTTTGTCGTCCGTCGCTTAAGAATTCATCCCTTAACCCTTTCCTGATTGGTCGGTTTGTGTAGTTTAATTCAATCCCTGTTTTAATTCCTCGCCGGTTGTTCGGGTCATGTTAAAATTCTACAGGTCAACTGATCGACTGACATTAGTTCTTACGTAAATCATAGATAATCCGTGTGTATACATGTAATTGTAAATTTGTTGAGTTCATGTATATGCGGGATTATCATTTCCTTTTGTTTTTAAAAATCCTTTTTGGCAACTGTTTTCTATAAAAGAAAATTTATAAAATTTGGATTTCATATTTTTCATTTGCTTTGATTTCAGGGGTTTTTTTTCTTCATCTTTTTTTTTAATTTTATCATCAGAATGAAAGGAGATCGTGAGTGCCCGCAAATCCATGTTAGGGCACCTTAGTTAACTTTTTATTTTGTCTACTGAGGACGCGTGAAACAATCCCCCTACACACACGCCCACACACATACACACACATTTCATACTCAAAACACACCGTCGACGCAATTTAGGTTACAAAAGATCCCCATCACATCAATAAAAGGACCAATACTCAATTTCCTGAATACATTCAGTGCCCAAAAAGGTCAATTCTTTTCTTTTTTAAAATATAAACATATATTTCACTGATAATTAAGGAACCGTGACTTTTTTCAATCTTTTTTTTTTAATCTACGTGCATCATTAAATTTCTGAATCGATTTTACAGTTATTTTATTAATCAATTAGAATTGATAAATACTTGCTGCAGGTATGAAGCTCCCGGTCTGAAAAATCCTAATTTCTTCAGAAAGGGAGATTCATACCTGCATCTTAAATTCGTTATGTTCCTTAGACATGATATCACAACCAATTACTCTTTTAATTAATCATACATACCATTAACTTCAATTCTTCACAATACGGCCGCATCGTAAGAAATCTTTTTTTATGATTTTTGTAAACAAAAAAAAAAAAACCTAAAAAATCAACAACAAAAAATTATTTTATGTCAAAAAGTACAAAGAAAACCTTAATTAATTAATCAATCAATCTTAACCTCTTCAAAATCCGTAAAGACATTACACAATTCGATCAGACATAGCTAAGCCTACTTCTTCAAAGAAAGAAAGAGTATTGGTTTAAAGGGGCATGGTCACGATTTTGGTCAAATTCTATTTTTCTGTTTTTATTATTTACAATGCTTTAGGAATGCATTTCTTATGATGAAATAAAATTTGAGAGTCAGTCGTAGAGTTATAAGCAAGATACAGGGCTCACAATTCTTTGTCATGTAAACAAGGCTCGTGCCCTGTTTTTGTTTACATAAGTTCAATATACAAGTAAACAATCTTTTTCAAGCTGATTTATTTATCTTTTTATTCATTTTAAGCATAAATAAACAGTTTCTAACGTTTAACTCATTCATCTTAGGTCTTAAACTCGAATTTTCACTTCAACATTCAAAATGTAAACAAAAGTTTTGTTTACATAGCAAAGAATTGTAAGCTCTGTAACTCGCCTGTAACTCAACGAATGACGCTCAAATTTTAGTTGCCCATTATAAATGCCTTACTGAAGCATTGCAAACATTAAAATCCGAAAAATAATTTTTGACCAAAATCGTGACTATGCCCCTTTAAAAAAATATGGTATTATTCACATATTTGTTGGAAGTTTAGAAATGTTGATTGTATCGAAATCAGTAATTCGTATTTTTTTGTCATCTGCAAAATTTAAAATCCATCAATTGGAACACCGCTAAGTCGATAAAATACCGAGCGATGCAATCGTACCTATTTAGCTGGCCGATTCAATTGGCTGAGTTAGGTGTCATGCGCGGATCTAGAGGGAAAATTCAAATTTCATAAATTTACATTGTAAAATTACAGAAATTATGCCTCGGAACAGCCCCCCACCGGCAAACTCAAATATCCTACCCCTCCCCCTCCCGGAGAAAAATTCGCGCATGAAAGCAGAGACATAAATAACATGTCTCAGATGAAAGTTACATTTGCCGGGTAAATTAACGAATTTTAGTGTGAATAATAATTAAAAAAACCCGCATTTTAGTGTGAATAATCAAATTTTATGTTAGCCTACGTGCTTTTTGATTGTTATACGTTTATGCAACAAAAAAATATATGTCTTAAAGATACGGCTCTCATACAGAAAAGATAACATTTCGCAACTCGACTATTCATTGTATTTTTGAGCAGTACTGTAGGCGATTTGTTCACTTAATATCCCACAATGCATCGCGATAGTATTGTGAAAAAGGTGTTTCCGTTTTGCGTAGTAAGTAATAACTTGTCCATGAGATGTGTATTTTGAAGTAATTCCTTTTTATGTGTTAACATTTGTTTATGCTTTTTAGAAAAGCAATTAAGTTTTAGTGCTCACAGTCAAAATATCACGTGATGGTATAAGAACAGATCTAGAAACTGGTTTATTTTCTAAAATGTGGCGACCCTATCAGCTATTTACAGATGTAGCCTGCATATTTTTTGTTCAAAACTATAGTGTATCTTCCTTTTGATCACTGAATCATTTTTCATAATCATATATGTTGATTTTTCAAGCTAAGAGAAGTAATGATGGTTTGTTGGTGTTTTTTTGTGTAGTTTTGGAAAGTAAAATAAGTATTAACATATCCAGTTTACACCTTCCAAGATTTAAAGTGATATTGTTTGAAATGCATTCTGTAGGGGCTACTAATGTGTAAAAACCGGTGACTTCCCCCTTCAATAGACTGGCTTCCCCTAGGGTGGGATGGCCTATCGACGCCACAAACAACAGCAGCAGAATACGAGTACCGAATACGACAGTAACAGCAGCGACACAGATTATTACTCTGAGACGGAGGACAGAAAGAAAACGTGTATCAAAAGTACCAGGTAAAAATTGCAGGGAGGGGATATGGGGAAGGGGGCATAAACTGTTGACATCATGTGCAGAATTTATATAGGTTTGGTTTTGCAGATTGTTCTTAAAATATGACAAGTCTTTGATTTTTATCTTCAAAAAAATATCAAACAATCTAATCTAGTAATATGCACTTATTCTGAAGAAAATTTCTTGACAGGTCTGTACAAATTCTGTAAAAGAATTTATTCATTTCATTAGATGAAATCATTTATTCCTGTTGTTGTTTCTACATTGATATTTAGGTCAACTTCTCTCCTAAACAAAAGTACTTTGCATCTGAAACGAAAAGAAGACTTCATCTGACATTTTAATTTTCTAATTTCTATGATGTCTCTTAATTTAATTTTAGCTGTCTAGGAACCCCCAAATCAAAGCCTTGCCTGGTAAACAGGTCAAGAACCCACAGCCTAGAAACTGCCAGTAGTAATGAAGACGGAGACATCAACATAATGTCGGACAACGAAAGCAGCCCTGTTCGGTGTGGTTTCCACGCCCGTTCCTTATTACCCTGTGGGGGTGATCAGGATGGTCTAGTAAAATCCAAATTCAGCTTTGACCCCCGAGAAAGCCTTGCAGCTGGTATTGCCAAGCTCGGTGTCGGTAACAACAGCCCAAGGCTCGGAGAGAGACTCACTCTCGTTGTAGACGAGACTCGATTTATTGTCGATCAGGATCTGTTCCGAGCCCATCCCAACACCATGCTCGGCAGGTATGTAAATAAGTGGCTTTCTGCCTTGGTTAACCAACTGATGCTTGTTAATTTAGTTTGATGTTGTTATGTGTAGTTTGTAAGTCAGTTTTGAAATGGACTGGAATCAAATGAACAATTTTCTATGTTGCAGAATGTTTACTTCCTCAATGGAAAATAATTTGATCCGCCCAAACGAGCGGGGAGAATATGAGGTGGCTGATGGTATTTCTGCTTGCGTATTTAGAGCTATCCTGGTGAGTCTGAATTCACCCAGTAATTTTTGTCCATCAAGAGAATTAAAGAAGAATAGCATATAAAAAAGCTAGTTTAGGCAATGATTTAGGGATATCAAAATTTTGCACAATATTGATACCCATGCACAAGCTTATTTTGGGTGACTTGAATTTTTGCAAATAGATACAAGTCTTCAAAATATATGCTAACATTTAACACCCAACCAAAATTACTTGCTCTACAGTAGGTAGGGAGAAGGTGATTCCGAAATCTGGAATATTTTCTGGATTCAATAGCGAAACTTGTAGCCAAGGCCAGCAATTATGGTGGTTAATCTTGTAGAAATTAGAAGAGTGGCGGATCATCACCCTTTAGCTATTAAAAAGAAGGATAATGTTTTCTGAGCTGAATATTGATGCATTGTTTCACCATTGGATATGCTTTTATTATTCAGGATTACTATAAGTCGGGCATGATTCGCTGCCCACCCAGCGTGACAGTCAGGGAGCTAAGGGAGGCATGTGATTATCTCCTGATTCCATTTGACGCTAACACTGTCAAATGCCAAAACCTGCGTAAGTGGATCTTTGTTAATTTATCACAGTTTATCATGACTGACAGTCAATGTTAATTTTTCAATTTTTTACTGGCTTCATCAATAAGAGTAGGGTGTTTTTTTTACTGTACCATGGATTATAGTCTGTTTTTAGATGAATACATTTGTCTTAATGGTAACTGATTAAAAGATTAAAAGATTAAAAGCTGTTTTCTAAAATCATTGTGTATTTTTGTTTTAACCTATGATATTATTTGATAAAGTTTTTTTAAATGTGTTACAGGCGGTCTCCTCCATGAGTTGTCCAATGAGGGAGCCAGACAGCAGTTTGATGCCTTCCTAGAGGAGCTGCTTCTCCCCCAGATGGTCCAGTGTGCCCAGGTAAAGTAGCACCTGATCAGGTAATATAGCACCTATATAGTAATGTAGCACCTGATCAGGTAATATAGCACCTATATGGTAATGTAACACCTGACCAGGCAATATAGCAACCAGCCCAGGTGATGTAGCACCTGACCAGGTAGTACAGCATCTGCCCAGGTAATGTAGTACCTGCCCAGGTCAAAAAGCACTTGCCCAGATGACGCAGCAGCTCTGAGTGGAATTTCTAGTCAAATATTGATTGTTTATTATCTACCAAACTGTAATTGTTACGCCATTTGTAATGGGTTTTCAATGATAGAAAACCCACATACATATCTGTCATTCCTTGTTTACAATATACTTATTTACTGAAATGATAAAAAGAAATTTCTGCATTCCAATGCAAATTTAACAGATAATTTAATGTATTTTTCTACTTAATGGTATGTTTCTGTTCTCTTTTTGCACTCCTTGTAATTAAACTGACTATGAACGCTCTGTCTATGTAGAATGGAGACCGGGAGTGTCACATCGTGGTGCTGACAGATGACGACATCTTGGACTGGGACAATGACTACCCACCACAGACCCTGGGGGAGGAGTATTCACAAAGTAAGGGAGGCTCAACAATACAACACAGATATTGTTATAAACATGCACAATAAAACAAGGTTACAGCAGCCATGCTAATCCATGTAATGAATTATGCTCTCAGCAGAGTCTTATTTACAAATACCTTCAACCACCTTTTGTTTGTCTTAAAATGTGTTATAACTTGATATATAATGGTTAGGTTCATTAGAATCATATTTGTTTATGGTGGGCACTTCGCTCAAAGTATGTTTTTTTTTGTACTATACACTCAGTTCTTTACTTTCAGTTGTGTACAGTACACACTTGTACCGATTTTTCAAGTACATCGAAAACCGAGATGTAGCAAAACAGTTGCTGAAAGAAAGAGGGCTTAAGAAAATTCGACTTGGAATCGAAGGTAGGTCATGATATTAGTCAAAGATTTTTAGGTTGAAATGGAATTCTATGTGATGTCACATTTATAGATATGTAAAAATTATAACCGTAAACAAAATTTTTTTTTTTAGGAAAGAAAACTTCAAATTGCATTGAAAAAATTTAATGAGAATGTTTTGATCTTTTTTTACAGGCTACCCAACCAACAAAGAGAAGGTCAGAAAGCGTCCCGGGGGAAGACCTGAGGGTAAAAATTAATGCTTACTTTTGTTTTATTTTTGTGTAACTCATAGGCAGAAAGAGTGAAATTGCTCATATTTTATTTTACAGTGTACCAGAAAATTCAAAATGAAACTGGATAACGGCCAGTTTTGATTGAACTATTTATTCATTGATATCCAATTTATTTTCTGTATTTGTGAATTTCCTTGTGTTCATATATATGTTGTATTGTTGTGTCAAACTCACTACAAACAGATTTCAAAACAAAAATATTTGGATCTCTTTCCAGTGATATACAACTACGTTCAAAGGCCATTCATCCGCATGTCGTGGGAGAAGGAAGAAGCCAAGAGTCGCCATGTGGATTTCCAGTGCGTCAAAAGCAAGTCCTTATCCAACCTGTCCTCTGTTGATGACCCGCCCCCTCCAGACCAAGGAATTGTCCAACAGCAGCAGGACGGCAGCATCCACGTGATTCCCCCTCAGCCCTCCCCCTCCGAACCATTTCCCCAGGTCCAAATCCCTCCGGAGGGAGACGCTGATTAGCAAGCCTGAGGGGTAGGGGGCAATGAATGACACTACGCTTCAACTGGATCAAAAATAGTCACCTTACTTTTTTTTCCCAGGCACAACACTGCTAAATCGTTGATGTATATTCTGTGTGATTCTGTTGTTATCCAGCCTAAATGTTATTGGTTTCGCCTACCTATTCTGTACGTGATGACTTTTTTTTTTGGTATACTATTTTGTGAGAGGTACTGTATATGTACATAATCTGGTATCAATTTGATTTTGTTTATGACTATGGTATTGATTTCTGTTGAATTCTACACATGACTATCATCACCAAAATATAAAATAATTAGCATATACATTTATCAGGTTAGTTCATCATAAAAAAAAAAACCTCAATATGTACGATATAATTTATTAAGCTATAAACTATTATTGAGTAAAGAGATCTTTTAAATTTTGGTATTTTCCTATATTTTCATACAGAGCTCTTCTTCTAAAGGAAACCAATATGTAGTCTAAAATTGGCCACGACCATTGAGCCCCCTTAATGCTTTAGAAATACTTCAAAAAATCTTATTTATTTTTTTTATATTTGTAAAGGACAGTATGGTTACATTAAAATTAAAACTTTGGCGATTTAATTTTTATTTGCCAACAATCTAACACCTTGAATACCTGGTATGTGTTTTGCAATTTAGGGCAGTTACATGTATATACTAGCATGTTAATATATTTTTTAAGAGATATTTATACATTCAAATAATGTATGTTTTAATTTCATACATATCATCAAGAAATGTAACTGTGCACAGGCCATTCCTGTAATATGTGAAAATCATAAATGATATTTTAATTTATGAATGAACTGACACCATTTGAATCCCCAGAGCATGAGACTTCTCGTAGTTTGTTTGTTTGTTTTTTTTTTATCAAAAATTAAAGTAAAAAGAATGACTTGTTAGAACAAAGCACTAGTACCTCAACAACTTTTGAAAGATTTAAGAGAGTAATCTTACTGTAGTTTAATACCAACATTAACCTCACATTTCTGCAAGTTGTGCTTTTTTTTATATCAAAAATATTACTGGTATTGGTTGGTAATGTATTGATGCTTAAAAAGAACCAAATTAATTTTGGACTACAAGCCATTTTATCAATTGGTTCATGTGCTGTTCTATGCATGAAGAAATCCATATCTGTGTTGCCAAACTTACACCTGATGCATGAGGGCTATACATGTATGTTCTTATATATGTCGTCAGCTAAGGCAAGTTTTTAATGAAGCAAATTAAAGTTTATGTAAACATAATGTTTGTTCTGTAAGTAAGCTTTGCATTTTTTGTATGCAAATGGTTATGACTGTTAATTTAGGAAAGATTTTTTTTTTTTTGTGGGTGGACTGATTTTCATTTTCATTCAGAAGTCTGTTCTTTGCTAAGATTTTTTTGTGACTCAGACTAACAGCTTACAGTGATGTTTGTGTCTAAATGTGTGCAAGATCTTGATTATCTCCAATACCTGCAGAAAACTTGTTAAACAAATCTGACAGATGTTTTTCTTTTTTTTAATTTAGAATTTCAATTAAGGTTTAATGAGGTCTAAATTTAGCATGTCGAAAGCAGCAAGAAATGCATGTTGTTGTTTTGGGTGTTTTTTTTTTTAAAGAAATCATGGCCGTATCTCAATGTGTCAATTTATGACAGATATAGATACACTGTACATGTATGTACAACAACAGCAAAAACTTGCAGGTTATTGGAGACAAATATGTTTAAAACCCCAGACCAAATTACTGTGATAAAATATGTGTATATTTTTTGTTGTATTTGTGAACATTTGTTCAAACTTAAGTTCATATGTCAGATATGAACAATTTGTATGTGCCATTTTAAGGTGCGTATCTAAAACATGTCCACTGGTCCATTTGTTAATGCACTAAAAGCATTCCTTAGTTTTTGTAAGTTTATGTGGGGGTTTTTTTTGGTGCCACATCCTTTGTTCACTCACGTCAACTTTTGCTTTTCGTTGTAATACATTATCAAGAGAAATTAGATGTATAAACTTTTATTGAAATGTAATTGTTTGGCAAATTTAACTGTTATCCCTTTTACTTGATAGGTTTGTTAAGGAATATCAGCTATTTTACCCAGTGACAGTTATTTCCCTTGTCATTGGGTTAATGTACCGTAACAGAACCTTCACGTTGTTGCTTGATATAAAATGGGCAGAAAATTAATTTTTTTTATTATTGGGATGGGGGGAGGGGGTATTAAGGCTTCCTTGTCAAGTTAAGGGAGATACTTTCAAGGCATGCTAATTGTTGTGTAATCATTAAATTGTGTCTTATTTTTTAAAGCCAAAGATGATATAAAAATTAAAGTACATTGAACTTCCTACCTCCTTTTTAATAGTATTTTACCAGAAAGTTGTTTTTTTTATAGGCCCAAATAATAAATTCAAAGATATTAATCATGTGTTCTCTGATTTCAAAAAAACATATTACATTAGTAAATATTATTACATAATATATGGGCATTCATTTACTGGTACTAAGGGGTAATTATGTAAGCTTAGAAAATCAGAAAATTTATTATATTTTAAGAAAAGAAAATATTAACCTCCAGTTTTCAGATAGTTGGTTTTCCTTTTTCCCCATGAATCTGTGGAGTGTATCAAATTGGGATCTGAATGTTTATTGAAGGTTTGTTGAATTTTTATTTTATTTGATCTGTTGTGAAACAGGTATTGTTTTTTTTTTCTAGTGTTGATTTTTCACTCAATGTTCAAGAAAAAAAATGTATTCAGCAATGCAATGCTTCTGTCTATTAATAGTCTTCAATACTTTGTGTTGAGTTTATCATGTCACGGGTGTTTATTTAAACAAAAAAAATTCCTGTCTTTTTTTAGGGAGACCTGCATTTATGTATCCCCCCTCTTTTTTTTCAGTGACTATACAAGACATATTTAGGACAGTCTTTAGTTTTTATAATTACTCTGTGTATGTATTTAGGAAAGAGACCATTAAATTATTCAAATATATTCAAAATTCAATCAAACCAAATTAATACTTGATTACTTGTACCGGTACATGCATGTGAACTTTGGGATTTGAGAAAAAAAATTGGTTTTGTTCTACAGTTAAAGGGAATTATTAAATTGGAATTCATTTTTTAACTAGTGCTGGTAATTTTAAACATGTTTGCACAGTCAAATTTTTTGTTAAAATGAACACTTGGAATCGATATTGTTGCCAATTGTAATGAATATGTCCATTTTTTCCAAGATGTTTGATTAAAAAATGTAAATTCTTTAAAATAGAAAAAAATGTCATAATAAAATATTGATGAATCTTTTTGTGTTTATATTTTACTAGTAATATTTCATCCAGTTGAATTCAACTTTCAACGATCTATCTCAAGATATTTTTTACTGGAAAAAAAATGAATCCTCTACGTCTACCAATAAACTAAATGTGTGGATGTTAAAAAGAATTGAAACTTTTCATCATGGTATTTTGTTTTACCTTGGACTGAAGTGTCACAATCACTGGTTAAAACATGACGCGTGACTGCCGGGTATAGTTCTATGTCTGTCATGTGGGATTTATATATTAGGCAATATGACGGATGCTTCGCCTACTAACTCGACATTTCTCATCATTTAAAACACATTAACCGCATTCTGTGTAAGTTCCTTTTATTTGAGTAGGTGCCCTTTGAAATGATGTCACTTTGTTGTGTTTGGGGCAGATTAAATGGCAGCTTAGAGATTTGTTCAAACTCTTCAGAGGAAAGAGAGAAAACGCGTATATAGCAAAAGAACATTGAACGTTAAAAAGGGAGCAGATTTATAAAGAGAATTCGAAAAGTGAGAATGATAACTTTGAAGAATGTGTAAAATAGAATGAGATGTAAGGCCACTTTTACATGGCTTTACATAGATCATCACTTCTCGTGAATAAATGTCTCACTTAATATTCCTCGGGAAAACAAAACTCTTGAGGTTTGTTACCAACTGACTACGGAAATATATCGGGTAGATCGATCTCATAGACTTGGCTTTGCCTTGCCGTCTATGAGATTGATCAACTCGATCTATTTCCAGTCAGTCAGTAACAAACAAAGTAATAATAGCTCTAGCTATCTTGCATGATGATAAATTTATACTCTCAACTGGTTCTTGACACTGTTCAGTTTTTAGATGCTGGACACCAATCATTGGAATTTAGTTTATGTTCATGTAATTTGTGGTTAGCTGCATGCATCACATTATAATAATTTATATCACTGAAGTCCCATTTTAATACAGACAGCTTTCTGTCTTCTCATGAAATTACATCTGAAGATTGTTTTTAAGCAACTAATTTTCCGGACATGTCGCTTGTAATAAAAGCCCATTCATTTTCATAAAAAAATATTCCATAAAAAAATGAAGTACACCCTGCATAATTGTGAATTTTTTTTAAATACATATCATAAAAATACATTGTAGATGTGCATATGATAAATTTAGATTCAATACATATGAAAAAGAACTCGTTTTACAGATACAGGTTCCTTTAATCAATTCAACCAACAATTCGACATATGGCAAATCATAAAAGTTTAAACACTAAATCTGATTGTAATTTCAATTCTAAAATCAAGTATCTGACACTTGAGTACTGTATATTTATCACTCCCTGACAGAGTAGATAAACAAGTAAATAACTACATGTATCCAGTTGTTGGCATGAGGAAACACACCATTTTCTCTCCATCCTGGTATAATTAATACTACTCCAGCCAATCAATAGTTCAGATGATAATTGTAATTGGGTAATTATTATCTTCAGTCACTCATGCTGTCATTATCACTGTCACCAAAATCATCACTGTCACTGTCAGCTTTCTTGCTGCTCTCCGGGGGCGCTGGGGCATCGGGGTTACTGTCAAAAGAGTAAAACAAAATTAATCAGACTGAAGGCATCGAATATAAGAAAGTTTCAACTGTACCAATATTTTTATACATGTACCTATTTTAAGAAAAAATGGAAACAATCAGAAATTTCTATAAATAAAAATAATAAATTTTTTTTAGACATACTGGTATATATACAAAATTCCAGAATTCCTGAATGAAACATAGTTCATGCCAGTATTTCTCATACAGTGTACATGTTCATGCATTTAAAAATAAAACTTTCTCATCAAAGCTGTTCATTTTAAAATCATGCATTCTGTTTTTAGAAAAAAAAAAATGTACTACCCGTACACAGGTCTGGAGTAAAATTTTGTGGAAACTTTTAAAGGGGAGGGGGAATATGTGTAAAATTAAATTAACAGACTTTTAATGGCATAATTTTGTAGATAGCCAGGGCTGCGTTTTACAAAAGAACTTACGATTTACGACCAAATTAATGAATGTTAATCAATCACAAACTTATCAATGTTTTATTCTCGTGGCTGTAAACTATAATTATTGATATTGGAATGGTTGTATATAATTGGTTTTGTTTAAGTTTTGTTCATTAAAGATTATTCCATGAGACTGAAACTGTCGTAAGTTCTTTTGTAAATCGCAGCCCAGTTGTCTTAAAAAATTATTGTAGGAGACACTGTTTATAGATATTCATGTGGAAGTAATTAAGTTTGAGGTGATTCAGCAGTTAAGCCACCGTTTTTTTTATTAAAAAAAAATTATGGTTATTTGCTCTTTCTCAACTCGGTGATCATATTTTGGCTCAGTAGATAAGGAAATAAATCATAATTTCCAAAGTTGCATGAAAATTAAACAACTTTAGGTACATAAATAGTCTGATCTACTTACCGTACTGCCTTATTAAAATAATTTTATGCTCCGATTGTTAAATGAAAATATCTTGAGTCTGTGATTTTTTCCTACGCTGGTTGGGATAGGGCAAACAAATACTGTAAACGTATTATATTTGGCTTGTACGATATTTGTCGGAAATTAGTTTTTGAACAAGTTAGCGTGGATTTAAATTAACGTATATATTCCTGAATGTGACTATTCTTATACATACATGTATATGCATCACCAGGCATTTAGCAATGTACTTGATTTCGCGGAAGCCCCATTCTGCCAAAAGCGTTAAATAGAATACACAGCCAAATGTAGTACTTTTATAGTAATTTTCTTAAGGCGGCTTTTGCCACTCCATCACATGTACCAGTTATGTCACATAAATTCACATTTATACTCACTCCAGAAATGATGGGTCTAATCCCTCTGCTCTCATTTTGTTTTTTACTGCAGGCTCAGGAACTCCCTAATATAAATTTTAGAAAATCTTGATTTAAATCTAATTGGTCCATTAAATAATGTGCCAAAATGGCCATCATTAGGTCAAGTCAAAATTAGAATTAAGTTAATATAAAAGTTTTAAAAAATCAGATACAGTGTGGACTCCCTTCTGTCTACATATAATATAATATATACTTATATTACATAGACTAATATACACTGCATAACAACCTCCTTGATCCACTTTAACCTATCCAACAATTTCTTAGGAGCCGCGCAGGATAAAAAATGTTAAGTATCATGGTGCATTAAAATAATTTTTCGAAATAATCATATTCATATTATAACTGCAGATCTTACCACTTGTAACATTTTGAAGAATCTAGCGAATCTAGGATCCTTGGACACGGGGTTAGCGGGTTTCTCTTCCTCTGGGGGTGGGGCTGGGGGGGCCTCATCCTGAGTGGGCTATAAATACGAAATATCAAAATAAAAATCTTTATTATCAAACAATAACTGAGTGTGTGTGGATTGCATGACAGAAACACATTGTGGATATGGCACTTAATACTGATTACAACTCATTTAAGTCACAGGTCAGCAGCATGTACCATATCCAGTTCAATTACTAACAGAAAAGCATTTTTGTATAACCGTATGTACAGTACATGGTCAAATAATATCTCAAATTCTGCACTTTGTAGACTGACTGAGGTAAAAAGAAAAACAAGATTTTCTTTGTTACCATGGACCCCTTTCAATGCCCAACACAACTGATACTTCTACAAGCTCTTGTACCAAGTGATGGATTGAGACTTACTGGAGGAGGTGGTGCTCCAGGGGCAGGTGGTGCTGATGGTGCCGGCGGTGCACCTGATGTGGTGGTAGATGTGGCATCTGAGGTGGCTGCTGGGGCTGCCGTTGTACTACTGGCTGGAGCAGTCACACTGTCCAAACCAGGAATGGAGGACAACTACAATATAAAAATCATTCATTGGACAATTCCTTTGTAATAGAAAAGGAGGATAATCAAACTTGAGACCCTTCAGTTTAAAAACCAATGTTTTACCAACTGAGCTAAAGGGTTAACCCACTAGCCAGTGCTAGTTACTGTTTAGAGTGGTACATGTAGTACTCAAAATCAAGACAACTACCATATTGGCATACATTCATGGATATCAAAAATATAAACTAAACACAGACTTATATATACAAAGCAACAAAAATAAAATCATGATGGAAAAAATATTTAATATTTAACATTCTTTGATCAGTGAGTGGCTTATCTATCCCACAGTATGTTTGTTGTATTTATTATTTTCTCCAATAAGATAAAATTAATGATCTACATGTATCCTTATGTGTACTTTTATCCTTTCATTTTCATTTACTATTGTGAGTTATAAGTTTTACCTTTGTTTCCAATAAACTTAGAGTAATTTCCAAATTCTGAATTCTGTTTGAAAGATGCTCAAGTTTTTCCTCACAAACGCAAGAAAATCTGTTTAGGAAGCTTGCTGTGTGGGTGATGTAATGATTGATAAAAGCAATTGTTCTCTTTTGCTGAATAGCTTCCACCTGCAAAGATAATCAGATTTCATATTATGACCTGGATTAAAGCTAAAAAGTTATTACAGAAACATAAACCACGTTTGTAGGGACAATACTTTTAAAATGAATGTTTTTCTTCAAAGTTTCATAATATTATAATAACAAACTAAATTTGTATGTAAATAAATATAACAGATGTGAGACTTTACAAATATTCTCGAGTACCCAAACTCAGTCACCATAAGCGGAAAACTTTCCGCGTTTCTCTGTAAATTATTTTTTGTGCTTTTTGTCATTTGCAATCACTAAATATAACCTGAAACAATATCATTTATAAAATTATCAAAAAAATATTTATATTATTATTCAAATAAGCCCGGCCTCTGAATACGACGGTTATCACACGTGCTTATCATAACTTATGAACCTAACTCCGTCACCCACATGCTCTATGATATGCCAGGGAATGAAGACCATTAACAATTTAGTTTAAACTCAATTTGTATCTAGGTCAAGTTATAATAAGTAAAAATGGTGTATACAATTTAAATGGTATTTAATTTTATTGAAATGAAATGATCGCAAGAATAAAAAAAAAAGGGTCCTTGTAACAACAATAACAATGACCTTTTCAGAATGTATGGATGACGTTTGATTTCTGTCCTTATAAATTTCAAATATTTCTAATCATTAATGAATATATCAATGAATATATTATTTATCTATTACATTTTTAAAATAAATTTAGCATATTCTAAATAGCGACATATCGTATATATATCTATACCCTGTATAAGGCAAAAATTACGGCATGAGCAATTTGAAGTTATCATCAAGTGTAGTGCATAAACGCTATTGCAGACTGAAAAAAATGTATTAATATTAACCTTCATCATGTGAAATGTTTCGTCTTGACCTCTTTAAAAATGACTGGCGACCATAAATGATCGATTGGGCCTGCATGTCAGAAATATCAATATTTTAGTTCACCCGTGAAAAAGTGTTAGGTGATTTACGCAATTAATGGTGCATAAAATGAACAAGGTGTAATTTTGTTATGTTTTAACACATTCTGAAATTTAATTGTTGTACCCGGTAATTTGTTGACATTTGATAGAAGATTTTTGACATGCAAAAAAAGACGTCATAATCGCACTTGATTTCAAATGGCTAGGAGTTACCGAAAGTGACGGAGTTAGGGTAGTGACAAAGTTAGGGGGCTATGCGATACTTTGGAGACGCCCACTTCTTGACATTTTTTAAACTATGAAGTTGTGTATTTAAACAACAAAATCAGCAAATAAAATACCTTAGTGTAGTCCACTCCGGACCCAACTAAAGGAAGACCATCAGCGTCCATAACACTGAGTGCAAACGAATCGTTAGTTAGTCACAAGATATTCACATTATCATATCAATCTGTCATTTCTATTTTCTACTTTCACTTTCGGCATCTCCAAATCAACTCGTACATAATAATTTCGTATCAGTCTTTAATCAATATCTGTTGGCTTTTGAGAATAGGTAGCAATGTTTCTAAGATATACTCTTGTTATATGAACAATTCTCTATCAGATTGATAACTGGTCTTATGTTCATATTTTTTCTCTCCAAAAGGTGTTGAATATTGTGTGCGGAACTGCAAACACAGAAAGCAACTTCCGGCAGGTCTCTGCCTGAAAAAACACGAGAACCGAATCGAAGTTCGTTTTTCCTCTATTGCGGCTACAGTCAGTCATTGAATATGGACAGTGAGCCGTCGCTTGAGACGGTTGGACAGGCCCTGCATGCTTTGTACAACAATCCAGACGTGAGCGGCAAAGAGAAAGCGTCGGTATGGCTTGGGGAGCTGCAAAGATCAGTAAGTCAACATCCATGTTCAAGACAAAATTGCACATTTCTTTGTTATTGTACTGTAATTTTATTTATGCAGCATTTTGTTATTCTTTTCACATTTTATGTGTTAATGTAAGAAATTAACAAGCTTCAATTAATTCACATACTAAGATAACAAGCATTGAAAGGGGGGGGGGGTATAAAAGAAAATTCAGAAGCTATATTTCATTATGTGGAAATTTGTAAATTAAAAAATACGAACTCTACAATCACAGGTCCATCAAGTATCGGCACTAACATATACAGCAAAATATTTTATATTTCAATTTCTTTATTTACCAATTAAGGGCCCTCAAGGGGCAACGTGAAGATTGTACATACAACATCCAATGTACATAAAACATTCAATAAACATATACAACATATACAAGAGGTAAAGAGTTGGATATCTTCTGTATCTTTTTAATTCAGTTACTTGACAAATTCCAGGTTTATGCATGGCAGATAGCAGATCAACTTTTACGGCTTCACCAGAGTATGGAATCGTGTTACTTTGCAGCTCAGACAATGAGGACAAAGGTAAGGAATTCCGTTTCAGGCAAAGTGGTTAATACTTTACAAAGGCTAGAAAAACCGTACTTTTATTAGCTTTAATCTCAGTTGAGTTATGCTGTGACTTTATATTGGAACTGATGCCTTCAATAATCATGATAATTCTGAGGACTATCTTTCATGTCTGCAATTTTTCGCTTTATTAAAATTACAAATATTTATCAAAAATGGAACACCAATCAATATTTAGTACTCAATATTGATTTTATGAAGTTGCATGAACCTTTTGATATTATCATTAATTATCATGCATTATGAACATTCTGGTTTGTATAAATTAATGTAAACGGTGTTGAGTCAATAACTTAACAACGATGGAATGTCTATGTGAACCAATCAATAACAGCTAATGTTTTGTGTTTTCTAGATCCAGTATGCCTTTCATGAGCTGCCTCCAACCTCCCACACTGTAAGTCCCACACATATCCTACTTGGAATTGTAAAATGTAATATACATCGAAAAATTACTCAATCAATTATACATTCTGGGACAAATCAAAATATTCTAAATGATAATGCTGCCACTTGCATTTGTTTTGGTTTGTTTTTATTCATGTAGAATGTATTCAGATTTACCATTATTTTACAGTCGCTAAGAGATTCCCTGTTGGAGCATGCTGGGAAAATCAATGCTGAAACACAGCCAGTTATTGTGACTCAGGTACAAAATTAGTAGAATTTTAAGTGATATTTATTTTTGATTTTTTTAGCTCACCTGAGCTGAAAGCTCAAGTGAGCTTTTCTGATCACTTTTTGTCCGGCGTCCGTCTGTCTGTCTGTCCGTCTGTCTGTCCGTAAACATTTTTACATTTTCGACTTCTTCTCCAGAACCACTGGGCCGATTTGAACCAAACTTGGCACAAAGCATCCTTAGGTTAAGGGGATTCAAGTTTGTTAAAATGAAGGGCCACGCCCTCTTTCAAGGGGAGATAATTAAATATCATTGAAAATTTGTTCGTATTTTTCAAAAATCTTCTTCTCAAAAACCATTCAGCCAGAAAAGCTGAAACTTGTGTGGAAGCATCCTCAGGTAGTGTAGATTCAAGTTTGTTCAAATCATGACCCCCGGGAGTAGGGTGGGGCCACAATGGGGGGTCGAATTTTTACATAGGAATATATAGAGTAAATCTTTAAAAATCTTCTTCTCTGAAACTGATCAGCCGGGAAAGCTGAATCTTGTGTGGAAGCATCCTCAGGTAGTGTAGATTCAAGTTTGTTCAAATGATGATCCCCAGGGGTAGGGTGGGGCCACAATGGGGGGTCGAATTTTTACATAGGAATATATAGAGTAAATCTTTAAAAATCTTCTTCTCTAAAACTGATCAGCCGGAAAAGCTGTAAATTTTGTGGAAGCATCCTCTGGTAGTGTAGATTCAAGTTTGTTCAAATCATGACCCCCGGGGGTAGGGTGGGGCCACAATGGGGGGGGGGGGTCGAATTTTTACATAGGAATATATAGAGTAAATCTTTAAAAATCTTCTTCTCTGAAACTGATCAGCCAGGAAAGCTGAAACTTGTGTGGAAGCATCCTCAGGTAGTGTAGATTCAAGTTTGTTCAAATGATGATCCCCAGGGGTAGGGTGGGGCCACAATGGGGGGTCGAATTTTTACATAGGAATATATAGAGTAAATCTTTAAAAATCTTCTTCTCTAAAACTGATCAGCCGGAAAAGCTGTAAATTTTGTGGAAGCATCCTCAGGTAGTGTAGATTCAAGTTTGTTCAAATGATGATCC
This sequence comes from Magallana ariakensis, assembly GCA_020458035.1. Lineage (NCBI taxonomy): Eukaryota > Metazoa > Mollusca > Bivalvia > Ostreida > Ostreidae > Magallana > Magallana ariakensis. The sequence continues at coordinate 56,782,053 of CM035812.1, read as the reverse complement.
CCAGGGGTAGGGTGGGGCCACAATGGGGGGGTCAAATTTTTACATAGGAATATATAGAGTAAATCTTTAAAAATCTTCTTCTCTGAACTAGTCAGCCAAAAAAGCTGTAACTTGTGTGGAAGCATCCTCAGGTAGTGTAGGTTCAAGTTTTGTTCAAATGATGATCCCCAGGGGAGAGTGGGGCCATAATGGGGGGGGGTCAAAATTTTACAGAGGAATATATAGAGAAAAATATTTAAAAATCTTCTTCTCAGAAACCGATCGGCCAGAAAAGCTTTAACTTGTGTGAAAGCATTCTCGGTTAGAGTACTCACTAGATTCAAGCTGGATAAAATCATGATCCCGAGGGGTAGGGTGGGGCCACAGTGGGGGAGGGGGGTCGAATTTTCTCATTTGAATATAGAGAGAAAAAAAGATTCAAATTGTTCGAATATGATTTTGACAAATGTTAATCTAGACTATTTGAAGACTGAACTGACTAAAGTTAGAGCTCTTCTAGACAATTTGAATGTGTTTAAGAAGATTTTTCCCTATATATTCCTATGTAAAAATTTGGCACCCCCCTTCCAATTGTGGCCCCACCCTACCCCCAGGGATAATGATTTTTCAGGAGTAGGGTTGGGCCACATGGCGGGGGGGGGGGGTCTAATTTTACAAAGGAAAACATTTAAATTGTTCACAAAAACTCAAATGTTTTTATATATGGTTTTACTTATATGCAAGCATTTCGACATATTGTTGATTCTTTAAAATTGTTTAGACTCTGGCCCCTGGACAATTCTTAGACCACACAAGGGGTTCAAAGTTTGATGTAGGTTTATAATCCATATATAAACAGTTGTTTAAGTCTGATCATCTTCTCGAGAACTGCAATGCTCAATATGTGATATGACTGTAAAATCGCCCTTTTACAAAGGGGCTCAATGATAAACATAAGAATATGCAGAGGAATTTTTTTTTTATACAGGATCTATTATACGACATTGTTCAGATATTTTGTATATGACTCTATAAAGCTAATTTTATTATGGCTGTTGTTGCTCAGGTAAGCGATGTGGCCCATGGGCCTCTTGTTGTCCCCCGCCGCAACGCGGAGCGGGGACATAGAAATGCCGGGCGTGGGTCCGTGCGTCCGTCCGTCACACTTTTTTGTAAGCGCTCTCATGCCTACAAATTTTGACAGATTTTCATTACATTTATACCAAATGTTTATACACCTATTACCTTGGTCAAGTTCGAAAATCAGCATTGGTCGATACTTTTTGTTGGAGTTATGGGACTCTGACCACAATAATGACTCCGTTTTATCAAAAAATTGACCTTGTAAGCGCTCTCATGCCTACAAATTTTGACGGATTTTCATTAAATTTATACCAAATGTTTATACACCTATTACCTTGGTCAAGTTCGAAAATCAGCATTGGTCGATACTTTTTGCTGGAGTTATGGGACTCTGACCACAATAATGACTCCGTTTTATCAAAAAATTGACCTTGTAAGCGCTCTCATGCCTACAAATTTTGACGGATTTTAATTAAATTTATACCAAATGTTTATACACCTATTACCTTGGTCAAGTTCGAAAATCAGCATTGGTCGATACTTTTTGTTGGAGTTATGGGACTCTGACCACAATAATGACTCCGTTTTATCCAAAAATTGACCTTGTAAGCGCTCTCATGCCTACAAATTTTGACGGATTTTCATTAAATTTATACCAAATGTTTATACACCTATTACCTTGGTCAAGTTCGAAAATCAGCATTGGTCGATACTTTTTGCTGGAGTTATGGGACTCTGACCACAATAATGACTCCGTTTTATCAAAAAATTGACCTTGTAAGCGCTCTCATGCCTACAAATTTTGACGGATTTTAATTAAATTTATACCAAATGTTTATACACCTATTACCTTGGTCAAGTTCGAAAATCAGCATTGGTCGATACTTTTTGCTGGAGTTCTGGGACTCTGACCACAATAATGACTCCGTTTTATCCAAAAATTGACCTTGTAAGCGCTCTCATGCCTACAAATTTTGACGGATTTTCATTAAATTTATACCAAATGTTTATACACCTATTACCTTGGTCAAGTTTGAAAATCAACATTGGTCGATACTTTTTGCTGGAGTTATGGGACTCTGACCACAATAATGACTCCGTTTTATCCAAAAATTGACCTTGTAAGCGCTCTCATGCCTACAAATTTTGGAAAAAATGGGTGGTCGGGGTAAAAAAATGTTCCTCCCAACCTCCCCACACATTTAGTTCTGGAACAGCCCTGAATGTTTGAAAATATTGCAATTTCATATACTGTGAAATCATTAGATTTCGTGGTGGTTCAATTTTCGTGGAATTCGTGGGTACCTCTCATCCACGATTTAACATCCTACACGAATTAATAAATAAGGGTAATAAAATCATATTTCCTTTGTAGGTTTTAGAGAATACACGAAATTACGTCCCCACGAACCTGTAAAATTTAAGCAATCCACGAAAATTGGCCCCCACGAAATTTAATGATTCCACAGTACAGTATACTAGTATACTGCTTGAACGGCGGGGGACCCTGGAATTCTATTCTTGTTTATATTTGTAATTTCAAAGTATCTAGGTGTTATGTTTCTGAAACTATATTTTGTTTTTCTCTCTAGTTAAGCTTGGCACTAGCTGATCTAGCCCTACAAATGGCTTCATGGAAAGATGCTTCTCTTGACCTTATTCAGAAGTGAGTCAGCTTAACTATAAATCTGCCTCTATTGATGTACATGTATGTGTATGTTAAACAGTCTGATATTTGGAAAATGGGGAGCGCATGGAAGAATAGAGAGGAGAAAAGTGGGTTTTTTTTTTTATTTCCCTTACATAATTTTTCATTTTTGCAGATTTGGAGGAAATCCACACCAAATGTCATTTTTGTTAGAGGTACTCACAGTTCTACCAGAAGAGGTGAGACTTATTTTGATAGAGACCTGTTTATGAAAATCCAAGATGGATCTTTTTTTCAAATACACAAAAAGAATTAATAAATGGTAAAAATCTAAGTTGCTTATTGTGTAACAGTACATTATAATAATTTACAAAAAAAAAAAAAAAAAAAAAATCAGGAATAGAATGTAGTAATAAGACTGTTTATATTTCATTTAAGTCCTATTTCTGAGGAGTTATGTTCTGATCAGTGAATTTATCTTATTTGAACATTTACATTCATTTGAAAAAAAAAATTAAACTCGTAAATACACATTTTCTTTTTTAAAGATTTTTTACATGTACTTAAACCTCTCATATTCTTAGGTAAATAGCAGATCCCTAAGACTTGGGGCCAACAGAAGGGAAGAAATTACAAAAGAATTCCTGAAAGCTTCACCCATGATGTTACAGCTGCTGGTGAGGGCATTGTTATGTGTTTAGACAGGTTGTACAAAAAATAGGGTAGAACATTATTTATTAGCGTTCCTATTATAAGTGCTTTTGTCTTTAACGAGCGTCATGTTCTCTTCTTCTGTATTTACAAGAAATGATTATTTTAAGCAGGAAAGTTTATATGTAACAGTGATTTTTTTTATTTAAATTGGTCTGTAAATTTTTTTTTTGGTGGTAAAAAAAACTAATAATTATTTCTCAAATGCCACATTTGCTCATTTCTTTGGCACCATCAAACTTTACAAATCAAAGATTTCCCGTATAATTTAATACTATACAATTCATTAAATGACAATTACCATGTTGGCATACAACCATGAACATTGATAATAAAGTACATGTACGAGAATGCGTGCATATAGAAAATAAAACACTATAGAAACAAGTGGAAAAGAGAATGTTACAACATCTTAACATAATGTAAACTTTTAGTTGCAAAACATGCAGTTGTTCGCTCTTCACATTAAATAATGATAAATGGTGATGTTTTGTTGTTTTTTTTTCTCGCAGACTGCTGTGATAGAGGATGCAAGCTGTGATGAGAAGAACCAGATCAAGGTGTTCCGGTGCCTGGGAAGCTGGTTCAGCCTCGGTGTGATACCGGAACAGGACATAGTGAACAGCAAACTGCTTATGGTCCCCTTCCAAGTCATGGTGAGTGGCGTAATTAATCAGTGAGAGAGCTAAATATAAAGTTGAGTACAAAGTTTGTTACATGTTAACTGCAACACATGAGAGTTAAAGAAAATAAACTTAAAAATCTTAACAAACTGGGTCCGGTTATAATCTATCATAAAGCCCTTCGGGCTTTATTGGATTTGATCTTGCTCCGACTAAAATTATCACCTCGTAATACTCAAAGAATGATTCCTTATTCCTTAATAATTATTCAGGGAATTTTGTAACAATATGAGAGTTTAGTTATAACTTGTTTAATCCCTCCAAATTTTTATATGACTTTGTATTGATATTTCCTTTCTTTTCCTCATAGTCCAACAATAGCTGTCCAAACATGCTCCACGAGGCGGCGGCTGATTGTATTGTTTCTGCCCTCTACTCTTGTTACAACTGTCAGGTAAGTTACCTATACCTGTACATTGTACAGTTTGTGACTTCTGTTCTTGTAAGTTATACTAAGTATATACAGGTAAGTTTCCTGTACCTGTTCATTCAATCACTCAACATCAGTTCATTCAATCCAGTAGTGACACATGTAACAATAGGATTTATTGTGTGATTTATTAGGTCACCTGAGTAAACTCAGGTGACCTATTGCTATCTGTTTTCGTCCGTCGTCGTGCGTTAACAATTTACATTTATAACTTCTTCTTAAAAACTACATGGCCAATTGTTCCCATTTTGTAGGTCATGGGCCCCAGGGATGGTCCTGACCTCCCTTAAACAGGAAGTGCACAAATAACTTGAAAACGGTTGAGATCCCCACCCCTAAACCATATATATTGATTTCTTGTTTCTTGTGTCAAGGGGCATCATATGGTATGTAGTTCATGGGCCCTGGGGGTTGTTCTGACCCCCCTCAAACAGGTAGTGCCCGAATATCTTGAAAACGGTTAATATCCCCACCCCTAAACCATATATATTCTTGTTCCTTGGGTCATGTTAGTTCACCTGATATATAGTAAAGGACCCCTGGGAACATCATGAAACTTTGTGGGTCATTCCTACTCTATATGATGGCCTCGTTCGTTTGGGAGACTTTATAATCGCCCCGATTATAATTACATCTTGTTTTCCCTTGCTTCTTCCTAATGGAGTTATCTTCCTTTGCTTGTTTACATTTAGTAATTAATCATTGAATATAATGTAATTATAAAGAAGTTGTATGATCAAAAGAGTTATGCAAGGCTTTTTATCATTTGAAACAAAAACAGTTTTTGAACTTTCAAAATAAACAAATAGACTTGTTAATAGTGAAGTAATAATTGGCTAACTAAAATCACTGATATAAAGGTAAAATGATTTTGGTATATATGCCAGATAATGATTCTCAACGAATGTTGAATAATCAAAAACTGGAACAGGATAAGTGAGTAACTCATGATGGCTTTTATCGATAAAGCTGAGGGTTTTTTTTTGTTTGTTTAAATGCCCACAGGGAGAGTTTCTGTGTGCCATGGGGGATGGGAGGTTGTTTTAGATAAAACATGAATTATAGCCACCTTGTTATTATTATTAAATTATTTTCGATCAGAGTCTTGCACCTTTTCAATATCAGGTCATGCATTGATAAGAAATTTTAATTGATAATCAGTGGAATGTTTTACATTTACATAAAAAATATTTGAATATTCAACACCAATAGTTAATAGCTACCGGTAATTATGAAATTTTTACATAGACTTTTATATCAAGTTATTAGACAGTGTGTGAAGATAATTGAATAACACAGTAAATGTAAAGTTTTAGATGATGTCTTATATATTTTTTTTCAGGAACAGTTACTATTGTCACAGAAGTTATACCAGGGAGTAGTCACTCTCATGGAGCCCTATCACATGTCTGTTGCCATGGAGGATACAGATAAGTAGGTCACTTCATAAGTAGGTCAAATATCTTTAAATATGCTAGGTCACATTTAAAGTAGGTCAACTTGATTCTGAATTTCTGATCATGGATAGTCTGTTTTAGAACCATGAAGGTACTATACCAAAAAGGACTCATTAATCATTTACTATACATTGTCAAGTTTTAATAGGTATTTTTACATGTATGTCTTTGAATGTGAATTGTGTACCAGTAGTAACAAAGAGATTCTCTTTCTGTGTGTACTTTTAGGTCCATGAACTATTGCCGAGTGTTCACAGAACTGGCAGAGACGTTTTTAGAACCAATGGTCACCACTCCCACTCAGGTCTGTTCATCTTCTGAGTGTAAAGAGCTTAAAACATACTACTATTTCTTCACATTGAAAACATGTGACTATTTTCAAAGTGGGTTAGAAAAGGCCATACCTGCTGCTCTATTCTTTGAAGAGACAATAGGATATTGTTAAATTTAACTTTTTGCATTATAATTACATCATGGTGATTTTACCAATTTTGAAAACAGTCTTTACATACAAGATGAAACACAAACTAGGTGTAAGTGTGAAAAAAAGAGACTGAGAAACTTTAAATTGTGTACATTTGAAAAAAAATATTTTTTTAAAATTATTCAATTTCAGGGTCTGGGAGATTTGAGTGTACTTGAACTTCTGTTGACCTGTGTTGGCCATCATTTATATGAGGTGAGGTTATATTCTGTGTTATTTAAAAACAATGACATTTAAACTTGTTCATTAAGGCACAATTATTGATATGATTTCAAACATACAGGTATTCATTAGGTAAAATATCACTCTAAACAGAACATTAAAATTAGATTTTTAGCTCACCTGAGCTGTAAGCTCAAGTGAGCTATTCTGATCACATTTTGTCTGTCGTCCGTCTGTCTGTCTGTCCGTCTGTCTGTAAACATTTCACATTTTCAACATCTTCTCAAGAACCACTGGGCCAATTTCAACCAAACTTGGCACATAGCATCCATAGCCCAAGGGGATTAAAAGTTGTGAAAATTAAGGACCAAGCCCTCTTACAAGGGGAGATAATTAGGAATTAATGAAAATTTTCAAGAAATTTTCAAAAATCTTCTTCTCAAGAACCATTTAGCCAAGAAAGCTGAAACTTATGTAGAAGCATCCTCAGGTAGTGTAGATTCAAAGTTGTGAAAATCATGACCCCCGGGGGTAGGATGGGGCCACAATGGGGGGTCGACTTTTTACATAGGAATATATAGAGTTAATCTTTAAAAATCTTCTTCTCAAAAAGCGTTAGACCAGAAAAGCTGAAACTTATGTGGAAGCATCCTCAGGTAGTGTAGATTCAAAGTTGTGAAAATCATGACCCCCTGGGGTAGGCTGGGGCCAAAATGGGGGGTCAACTTTTTACATAGGAATATATAGAGTAAATCTTTAAAAATCTTCTTCTCAAGAATCATTTGGCCAGGAAAGCTGAACTTATGTGGAAGCATCCTCAGGTAGTGTAGATTCAAAGTTGTGAAAATCATGACCCCCGGGGGTAGGATGGGGCCACAATGGGGGGTCGACTTTTTACATAGGAATATATAGAGTAAATCTTTAAAAATCTTCTTCTCAAAAAGCGTTAGGCCAGGAAAGCTGAAACTTATGTGGAAGCATACTCAGGTAGTGTTGATTCAAAGTTGTGAAAATCATGACCCCCGGGGGTAGGGTTGGACCAAAATGGGGGGGGGTCAACTTTTTACATAGGAATATATAGAGTAAATCTTTAAAAATCTTCTTCTCAAAAACCATTTGGCCAGGAAAGCTGAAACTTATGTGGAAGCATCCTCTGGTAGTGTAGATTCAAAGTTGTGAAAATCATGACCCCTGGGGGTAGGGTGGGGCCACAATGGGGTGTCGACTTTTTACATAGGAATATATAGAGTTAATCTTTAAAAATCTTCTTCTCAAAAAGCGTTAGGCAAGGAAAGCTGAAACTTATGTGGAAGAATCCTCAGGTAGTGTTGATTCAAAGTTCTGAAAATCATGACCCCCGGGGGTAGGGTGGGGCCACAATGGGGGTCAACTTTTTACATAGGAATATATAGAGTAAATCTTTAAAAATCTTCTTCTAAAAAACCATTTGGCCAGGAAAGCTGAAATTATGTTGAAGCATCCTCAGGTAGTGTAGATTCAAAGTTGTGAAAATCATGACCCCCGGGGGTAGGATGGTGCCACAATGGGGGGTCGACTTTTTACATAGGTCTGGAATATATTGTTTATCTTTAAAAATCTTCTTCTCAAAAAGCGTTAGGCCAGGAAAGCTGAAACTTATGTGGAAGCATACTTATTTAGTGTAGATTCAAAGTTATGAAAATCATGACCCCCGGGGGTAGGGTGGGGCCACAATGGGGTGTCGACTTTTTACATAGGAATATATAGAGTTAATCTCAAAAAGCGTTAGGCAAGGAAAGCTGAAACTTATGTGGAAGCATCCTCAGGTAGTGTAGATACAAAGTTGTGAAAATCATGACCCCCGGGGGTAGGGTGGGGCCACAATGGGGGGGGGGTCGTCTTTTTACATAGAAATATATAGAGTAAATAGTTAAAAATCTTCTTCTCAAAAACCAGTGGAAAAAATTAATTTTTATTTATACAGGATCTACATGTATTATACTACATTGTCCAGATAGTTTTTATTATGACTCCATTAAGCTGATTTTATCATACCTATTGTTCCTCAGGTGAGCGATGTGGCCAATGGGCCTCTTGTTTAAACAAAAGTTAAAGTTTTTTCCAAAAAAAAAAGAGAGATGTTTTAGTGTGTTGTGTGGTAAAACTTCTGAAATGTACATTGTACAGTGTGTAATTGATCTACCGGTATTTATTTTTAGGTGGGAGAAATCTCCTTTAACTTTTGGTACAGACTCTCGGAAGAGCTGTACCAGCGGAGCGTACAGGAGATCACGGACGTATTCAAGCCGTACATACAGAGGTTAATCGTGGCACTGTGTCGGCACTGTCAGATAGAACCAGATCATGTAAGTTTACTACAGATCAATGTGTCGTTCTGTCACTGTGTACTCAATGATTTATTTAAAATGATCATCTTTTTGTGAATTTTTGTCTCCTTATAGAGATATACTATGTGGTAAAACTAAAATTGAATTGATAATATTACAAATGAAAAAAACTGAATGTTTTCAGATTTTTTTTTCATTCAATATACAGTTGAACTTCGATATCTCGAACACTGATATCTCGAATACAATGGATATGTCGAAGTGATTTGTAAGTCCCAACTACTAATTTTTTAAAGTATTTTACCCTTGATATCTCGAATACTCGGATATCTCTAAGTTTTTAAACAGTCCCATCTAGTTCGAGATAACGAAGTTTGACTGTAGATGTATTAATACATGTTGCAAATTTTGTATATCAATCAATAATGATTATGGGTAACAGTATTTTGAAGACTTTACTGTATCCATGCACATATCTCCACACACTGACAGTGTAGATTGAACAATGACCAATAGGAACAGGTAATGATATTTAAAAAATAAAATGTTTTATCATGTACATTTGTACAATTAATAAGTTTGTGTTCATGTTTTTACAGGAAGGAATACCAGATGAAAACGATGATTTCGGAGAGTTTAGGTTAAGAGTCTCGGAGTTAATTAAAGATGTGGTTTTTGTCGTGGGATCTTCACAGTGTTTTACTCAGGTAAGTTTTTGTGTCAGAAATATGAATAGAAAATGCTTTATTTTTTGAAAACAAACTTTTGGGGGCTTTTTTTGATGGCTTTTATTTTGGGCTTACCAGTATATACAATGTAACATGTTGATGTAATAATGCTTACAGATCTTAGGAATATTTTTGATGAAAATTTTATATACAGATTTGATTGATTTTAAAGGTTAAATTTAATTTGTTTATTGTACACATAAAGATGTGAATTATTTATAAAGTCCTTAGATTCATTGTTTGTTTATTTTTCTTTAGATGTTTGAAAATATAAAAACTCAGACAGAAAATACATCCTGGGAAGTGATAGAGGCTTCTTTATTTGTAATGACAGCTGTAGCCAAAAATCTACTGCCGTAAGTCAAACATGTATTTTGCTAAACAGTTTAGCTGAAAAGAAAATTGTGCATAATTGAGCATTTGATTTCGTGGATCGACTCAACAATGTAATCCATAAAAATTGGTGTAAAAAATATTTCAACAATTATAGTTGACGAATATCTTATTGCTTCAACAGCTTTAAAAGTTTTGATAGGCTGTTAAATCTAGAAATCTCTGGTTGTAAGAATTTTCCCCCTTTTTCCAGAGAAGAGAATGAGATAGTGCCCCTAGTGGTAAAGTCCATCCTGTCCATGCCCCCCACAGCTCACCTGGCCATCAGGTACACCAGTATCAAGCTCTTTGGAGAACTGTGTGAATGGACGGAAAAACACTCGGAGTATCTCGGTAAGTGATCTGATTTGACAGGAAAAAACGCTGCAATATTTTATGTAATGGACGGAAAAACACTCGGAGTATCTCGTTAAGTGATCTGGTTGGACAGAGAAAAAACCCAGGATAAACCCTGGATAAAAACTCCCAATATTTAGGCGATAAGGAGAATAAATGTCCGATTATCTAGATAAGTGGTCTGATTGGACAATTAAATAAAAAACAGGTTGGTGATCTAATTGGGCAGGAAAGCACTGTGATATCTAAGTAAAAGATAAAAAATAAAATGTGAGAAGGAGGAAAATCACTCTTAATATCAAAACAATTAATTTACATGTACCGGTATATGATTTTAGGAAAGAATACCCCAAAATATTAGTAATAACTGCTATAATACCCCAAATTTATAGTTGATTAGGTTAAAAATATCATAGAAAGTAAAATAATTGAATATACTTTGAATATGTATCAGATGGAAAAAGTTTTTTAAAAACTCCTGAATATCTAAGTAATTAATAGGTGAAAAAAAAACCACTCAAAATATCCAGGTATGTGGTGTGATAACAGTGAAAAACACCCAGAATATCAGAATACGGTAATAACGTATTATTATCGTATTTGGTTCCAGATGCCATATTACAGTTCCTGTTAGCTGGACTTCAGGAGAAGACACTCTCTACAGCGGCTGCGAACTCTCTACAGTGTATCTCCACCATGTGTCGGGAACAGATGGTCAGTCACTTCCAGGGGCTGGTCCAGATAGTGTCGGCCCTGGAGACATTTCAATTGTCTAACGATGCTGCCATTGGTCTGCTTAAAGGTGGGTGTTTTTCTATTTTGTTTTTTTTTTCCAAAAGTTAGTTGCAAACTAGATAGATTTCAAACAGTTATATTAATTTTCATTCTCATTCTGTTTTGTCCATATAAGTTGTCCATTTCTCTCTCTCTCGCTCTCTCTCTCTCTCTCTCTCTCTCTCTCTCTCATGAAAGTTTTCAATCTATTTTGATTATTTTCTTTCTAAAGGTACAGCGACTATTTTAGCACAGTTCCCCCATGATAAAATAGCAGATGGTTTACGGCAGTTATGTACATTTCAATTACTACCTCTTTCGAAAGTAAGTCATTTCTTGTAGTAAATTTAGTTACATGTACATGTATATTGTGATCGATTTTTCTTAATTTTCATAATGCACTGTACTGTTTCTGGCATTGTATATCAGCACTGTATATGCTATATGTATATCAAGCAAACTCAGTTAAGTTGCTTCTTACTAGTACTGGTATATTGTGATCAATTTTTCTTAATTTTCATAATGCACTGTACTGTTTCTGGCATTGTATATCAGCACTGTATATGCTATATGTATATCAAGCAGACTCAGTTAAGTTGCTTCTTACTAGTATGCATGTATCATCACTGGTATATCACTACCATTACTATAGTGTCTCATTCTTGTACCTACATAAACAGTCATGTACATATACTGTATACAGGGAAATATACGCCCCCGTTTTATTTTCGGCCCTTATGCCCTTGTTGCCAGCGAGCGAATTTAAGACTGGGCGAATTCCAATGTCAAATATTATCTTTCTTTAAACACAACTGTGTCTGGGCGAATTCAAAATGGGGTGAAACTGTAAGCAAGTATAGAAGGGCGAAATCTATACGGGGCGAAAATAACCCTGTATACAGTATGTGATTATCATTTAATGTTAAAAGTAAAAAAATAAAGGCACCATAGTGACCATACTGTATTATTCTTGTGAGACTTGTATACCATTGTAGTTGATAGAAGAGCTAGATTGTATCATTCTTGTAAATCATTGTAGTTATCCCTCTTGTAATAGAATAAGATTGTATCATTCTTGTAAATCATTGTAATTATCCCTCTTGTAATAGAATAGATTGTATCAATTTTGTAAATCATTGCAGTTAATAGAAGAGCCGATGAATAATCCAAAACAGGGTAGCCCACATGATCCCACTAAATGGTTGGACAGACTGGCAGCAATATTTAGGTAAGAAAATCGGCTTTATCGTTTACACTATTTAAAATCTAAAATATCAACTTTTCTTATCCAAAAATAAGATATACAATGAAAAAATGACAATAACAAACCGTATACAAGTGTATATTTGTATGAATTCACTGTATGATGATTTTGAATATTTCACAAGCCATGTTTTTTTGTTCCAGATATGTAAATCCTAAAGTAACAAATGGCCAGGTCCATCCCTGTAAACCAGTGATACAAGAGGTTTGTCCTCAAAATCATTACATGTACTATGATTGTGTCAAGGGTAGTAAACTATGAACTATCTTTTTCTGTCAATTGATAAAAGTATAGCTTATTAACATGATATGAAGTGAAAAAAAAATTTAGGGGGAAATCAGATATTGTGTGAATTTTTTGAATTTGTGGGGGTTGTTAATTGTTTTTAGTTTCTTGGGGAAACAGTTTCATGGATTCTAAACTGCTTGAGTTCACTTAGTTCATAATTCTTTGAAGATGTAACATATTTCAAGTCCATAGTATATGTGTTAAGTTAGTAATGTTTGTTATCAAATACAAGCATCTTCCCATATAAATTCATATTCAGAAACAGCTTGTTGATGAATTTTGCATGTAGAGTTTTTTTTTGCTTATATTTGGTTCGTTGCCCTTTCTGTACGTCTGTACTGTGTCTTACAGCAGGTCTGGCCAGTGCTGTCACGGGCGTGTGACAAATATCAAGGAGACGTCCGAATCACGGAGAGGTGCTGTCGCTGTATACGATTTGCAATCAGGTGTCTAGGAAAGCAGTCAGCTGACTTACTCACACCTCTCGTTAGTCAGGTGAGAACATCAGGTGACACATACGTACCTCAGATAATGTCAAAATATTTATGCGAACGTTCTGTAGATGATTATATTTGGACCACCAAGAGTAGTGATTTCTTCAGTTGCGTGAATTGTTGGCCTACACAGGCAATTCTGCCTCACATGAATTTCACAAGATTCATAAGCGAAATTCATGTCAAAAGAGTTTGCATTTCATGTGAGAAAATTTCAGGTCAAAAGTAGATTACATGGTAAGTGCATATGATATGATTTTATTGTATCTAACTTACACAAATGTTTTCATGTGAAATTCAGGTGAGAAAATTTCAAAGTAAATTCATGCATTAAAATGCCATTTTCACAAGAAATTCACTTGTAGCACATTTAGCTGTCTGTGTTTGTAAGCCTTAAATGCTGATGTTTTATCCGTGTGTGGGTTTGTAGATGATCAGCCTGTATCAGGCCCACCAACACTCCTGTTTCCTGTACCTGGGCAGTATTCTGGTGGATGAGTACGGAATGGAGGCCGCCTGTCAACCAGGGCTGCTACACATGTTAGAGGTACATATCACATTCCATACATGTACATATAAATCCAGGGTTTTTTCGCATGCTGCAAAGTTTGTGAAAATGAAGTAAATCTGTAAACTTTTTGATTTGCTTTAGTTAATTTTTTGCAATTACAATTTTTTTTTTTATGATACATGGTAACCTACATGTATATCATTTCTGCATATATATATACTTTTTTTTTTTGTTATGAAATGAAAGAAAAAATAGATAATGTAAAAATTTCTAGATACATGTTTCTACTGATAAATAAAAAAAGAAATCTTTTATATGCAAAGTGATCAAAAGTCTCTCCATTCCAGGCATTCTGTGTGCCAACCTTTAAGTTACTGGAGGAACACAACGGTCTGAGGAATCACCCCGACACCGTGGACGATCTCTTCAGACTCTGTCTGCGGTAAGTCTTCTCTGCCTTCAATGTTAGATAGAAACTTGAACAAAGCTATGAGGCAAAAAAAAAAAAAGAATTTCATTTAAGAATTTTGTAAATGTGCCATTGGGCACGAAGAGGTTTGGTGAGGTGAGGTGAGGTGATTTTGTAAATGATCAGGCTAAAATGCAGGTCATATCTTGTAAAATGGACTGGTAACTTGAAGCTGTATAGAAAACTGAATAGTAGTTTATTTAAATGTAATTTGTGTTCATAACTTGAACCCATACAAATGTTTTTATTCACAACTTAGATTGATTATGACTGACTTTTACTGCAATCTTTCTCCTAAGGATGTGTTTTGTATTTTACCTGTGATTTACCTGTAATTTACCTGACACACCTGTGGTGTATTTTGACAGGTTTGTTCAGCAGTCCCCCATCTCCTACCTACAGTGTGGTATGGTAGAACCTATCCTTCGATGTGCAATAGCTGCCTGTTCACTGGACCACAAGGAGGCCAACGCCTCAGTGATGAAGTACCTGTCAGACTTCTTAATGTGTGCCACCAAAAAAGAGGTCAGTTTTACTTAATAAGATGGACAAAGAAAAATAATATTCATTGAGGGTGTAAAAGAATTGTATTTCAATCGATCAATGTGGTGTTAGCTTATAATCAACAGAAGCTCTTACTAAGCATATTAGTTGCTTTTGACTTCAATGTTTTATGACCTTCTCAAAATGGCATATGATAAAGGTCAAGGTCACAGGAATATCATCTCTGATTGAATGCTAGAGTATTGGACAGGGAAAAATAGAAGATGTCAGTCAACAGAGTTGTTATCTTTATTAAGCAGTAGTTTTGGTTCCATGTAATGTTAATCATATAAAAATAGGTGAAATTCTCAAATGCAGGTAGGGGCATGTACAACACAATACACTATAATTTTTTATCAGGAGAAGGAAGACTTCCCCTTGAGGCAGAAGGCAGTGAACTCTCTTCTGAACGACCACGGACAGGCCCTGGTGCATGCTCTGATCAACGCCTGTATATTCTGCCTACCAACTTTCATGACAACGGATTTCGGAGAAGTTATATTTGAACTAATGAAAATAGACAGACCAGTATGTATTGAATGTTAACTTTTAAAATTAATAAGAGCATTATCAATCGAATTCCTTTGCTTTCTGATTTTTGTTTCAAGAATTTTTACATGCGTGTTATTGAAAAGTTAATGGTTTAAAAACTTAATGCAAGTTTTCTTCTTTTGTAGACATTTTGTCGCTGGCTGGAGACAACACTAAAAGCATTGCCTACGTCTAATAGTGGGGGAGCAGTCACAGCTACACACAAACAGCTCACAGACTTCCACAAAGCCGTCACAAGGTAACTCGGCAAACAGGGCAAAATTCACATAACCAGGAAATCCATTGATTCTTTAATTTAGATATTTCTGCATTTATTGCTTAAATTCATAGTATTGTCTTTTTTTACCCACAGTGCAGAGCATTACAAGGAAGTGTCGCAAGCCTTACGAGACTTTACTCGCCTGTACAGGTGAGACCTATACGTCCACTAGGAAACTAGTCCCTCAGAATGAGAGAGAGAGAAAAAGTACAAAACCTCCCAGAAGAACCCCCTTCCCCCTACTCTCCAAGAGCTAGCTGTGATTCTCTGCTTTTACTCTGTCGCTTCCAAGTGTGTTGTGATCAAAATACTAGACTCGCACGATCCGAGCCAGACCTTGAGCAAACTCCAACGCTTCGAGTTTAATTTCGCCTCAAGCTCATACTCGTCATATGGAGCAATTACAGCTACGTATTTTGATACTAGTGCATGTTTATGTGTTCCAAGAAAGTGCGTATTACATGCAAGGTTATACAATGTATTAAGTTTCATGTATGTTTATGTACCATGGTCACTTTAATTATGGTATATGTATTTAAAACGCATGGTTACCTAACTTATTATGCCTGTGCCATTTGTGGTTATTTTAGGTATGATACAAGTACATGCATGGTTACATGACATTTTTTGCATTTACCATGTATGGTTCAATATTCTAACAAGTATGTCCATGTACCACATATGGTTACAATACGTAGGTCATCTAAATATTTATGAACAAGCATATATATGTGTGTACATACAAATTTTGGTAGCTGTAAACACTATCTTGCATTAAGTCTATGAAATTAGTTAGGTCCGAATTTTGCAAAATGTAATCATGTGCGTATGGAGTCTATGATCTGGACTTCTTAGGAAGTTTTGACAATCGCGGTGAATTTTTCTACACAGGTTTTGTTACCCACTACTGCAAACAGTTTTTCCAAAGGATGGATTTTTGAAACAAAAAATATGCACCTTTCCTACTTGATATAGGTATTGCACCTGTTATTACTGGAATTGATTAACTCTTCCCACATGTTTTGACTTGTTGTTTTAGCGTACACGTCTGATATTTTCTGGGCCTTATCCACACTGGGTTCTGTCATTGCTTAGTTCCGAGAATTAAATGCTGTTTTACTGACAAAAATGATTTTCTCTCTTGCCTGGTCCTTCTGCTATGTGTTCAAGTTGGTGCTTTCAGGTTTTTTTTTTTTTTTTGGTTTCATTTAATGATGAATGTGTCTTGTGCTTATGGTCTGCACTGCTCATCGTTTCAATGGTTCAAGTGAGAACCTACACTGTACTTTAGATTGTGTGTTGTTTATGTACATGTATGACAACAAACTGTGCGTATGTTTGCAATGTAATTTTCTGTTGCATTAACAACACATCTCTGTATTAAAAATGTGTTACGTGTACGAATTATGTCTTGATAAGTTGATGGTGAAGATGTACTTGTATTTGTTGGTTCATCAAATACCGTATGTTTGTTAGGAAAAATAAAAAATGGTATGTATTTTTTGTTTCACAGTTTACAATTCTGCATGTTGAACATAGTGAATTTAAAAATTGTATTTGCCAAGATTTATTTACTTGAATATCAGTCTCTGTTTTGATAAACTGAAATTGTGTACCTTAATAAGTCAACTTCTAATTAGTGTTCCTTTCTTCAGTATTATTTTGAGAGAGATGGAGAGAGAGAGAGAGAGAGAGAGAGAGAGAGAGATTCATATTATTTTAGCATAATGGAGTATTTACTGGAAGTCAACATCTGTGTAGTCCACTGTCCAACTTGAATGTGAATTGACAATACCCAATACATGTAATCTCCCTAGTATGTAATGTTAGAAACTTTAAAAAGGTGTGGTCAAGTATTTTAAAATTACCGTGTAGTGATCTAATATACATGTATCTCATTACAGTCCTGAATAATGACTAATTTTCAGATCCTCTATCAATGACTTTAAAATGCTAAAGTATTAAAAATTAGTCATTTATCTTGTGTTGGGATGAGATGTTTCATGCTTAGCTGCCATAGTTGCAATATGAACACTGTACTGTAATTGGCTCACAATTTAAAACAAACACCCAAAAAATTATATCAAGGGACATGTATTTTTAGTTTATTAAGGGGAGGGGGTATTAAAAAAAGTCTTGCATGCCTATTCATGTCTTTCCTACAGAAAATACATTTTAATACCAGTGTTGAACAAATTCTACAAAGTTCAATATTCCACCTTTCTGAGTTCTCTTAATTAGCAGGATTTCAGTTAAATGAAGAGTTTACGTTTCAATTTCTTTTTTTATTTAGGTTAAACAAAATTTTTACAGCTTAGCAAGTGATATTTTGAGATTCACTTGCTAGAAAGTTCCAATGTTATTTATATAATTTATAAACCTGTCTCTAGAGCCTACAGGTGTTGCTGAAGATACATGAATGAGCTCTGATACCACTCTTGAATATGTGTTGATCTTGATAGGGAAAATCTCAGAATCTGTTTGTCAACAACTACAAAGGTAGTAACCCGAATTTGGATAAATGCAAAATGCACAAACTGCTATAACAATGATGATATGTATACAGTATTTGATATTAAATTCATTTTTGCAGTTATCTGTACAAAAATCTTCAAAGCTATATGATTATTAAGACACAAAAATAATTTCAAAAATTAATAATGACCAGATAAAAAATCAAATTGATCAAATTGATCATTAATATTCAACACATCCAAAGTTCATGTGTATATACATGAATCTACATGCAATATTTTCAATGTTGCCATATGATATGGTTGTCGATGATACTCTCTGAACATTGTGTACTGAATACCAGTTTTAGAATTTTCACTTTGAGTTTGATTTTCATGCTGCCATGTTGACCTTCATCCTTGCTCTCTTTAGTTTTTATGAAAGAATTGCAGAATACATATACTTTTGTAATAATTAAGTTCTTTGTGAATTAATTAATACTGAGAAATTGAGTAGTCAATTGAAAAAAAAATTATGTCAAATTGAAATTGTAGACATAACTTGAAATTGCATTTTATAAGATATGTAGAGTAATGTGGTAGAATTGTGTGGCATTAAGAAAAACAAGAGTTTGCAGTTTTTCAGGAATAGTTGTAGAACAAATCCCTCAGATATTCAAGTTTTTTTAACAATGAATTATGATACAAAAACGAAGCATAAACTAGCTGTTGATTCAAGGCATTGTACTATTACATTGTATATGAAATAATGTGTTAGATACTTTTCAAATTCATTATTGAATTTGGAAGACAAGAATGTTTGCAATTGTATGTGCTACATACTTGTACTAATTTAATGAAGTCCCAATATTCTCAATCAGAATTGGAATGGGACAAAAGAAAAGAAATATCAGTTGACAAAGTCTATTTTGCTGACAGTTTCAGATTATATGCAGAGTTAGGCCCGTATAATGAATAATAGAGAGATAGAGGGTCTTCAAATGTCTTTTGATGTAATAACATTAATATACATGTATTATGAAATCTGGCACTATTTTTTGTTGCAACTTTGTTACTTAAAGTTTTTTTTTTGCAGCTATGTTTCTTTGACATTTTTAAAAATTGTGTTGTGGTTATAAATATGATGAACATGTAATAATGAGTAGAATTTCTCTGTCACTGTAAAACACACAAAGTTTGTATTAAGGAGTTTATTAATAATTATGTGTTTAAGAGGGATTAAATTATTACAAACAAAATTTCTGATGCATTTAAAATCTAGCAGTGACTGTACACATTAAATTATTTTTAAAAACCTGTTGGATTGTTTCCCTTGTTTCTTTGATACGTTATTAGTTTGATCTTAGAATGATTTTGATTTTTGAGTATTTAGCCTTGATAAAGAAGTACAGAAAATATACTGGGTATCCATCATTTATGAGGTGTACACATACTAAGTACCAGGTAAACTGACCAAGCGGAAACTTTAACGAGAGCATGCTCACGATTTTGATGGCGAGAGAGAGAAAGAGGAGATAATTCTTGCTGATTTTTGTGAATTTCACTGGATCAGGGATTCGGATGTTAGGGCAGCTAGGGCTCTAATGATTATACTGTGTATAGAGAAAATGCATCAATTATTTAATAATTTTCTCCTCTCCTCTTGGATATTAAGCAGATGAACTAAGTATACTAGCGGAAAAAGAAACTGTGCATTATAAAATTTAGTATAATTAGCTCACCGAGACGAAGTCGGGGGGAGCTTATGCTATACCCTCGGCGTCCGGACCTGGTTAAAGTTTTTGTTGCAGGTCCTGTATCTAACTTATTACTTGTCCCATCTTCACCAAACTTGCATGGATGATGCATCTTGACCGCCTTATGGACTTGAAAGACTTGGATGCTGAATCAGGGCCATGAGTTTCAGATGCTGGATGAGGTTAAGGTTTTTAGAGCTGGTTAAAGTTTTTGGAGCAGGTGCCCTTTGATAGCAATTTCTAAGTTACTACTGGTCCTAACTTTACCAAACTTGCATGGATGGTGCATCTTATGATACTGATGCACCAGACATGCATTAATGCTGAATCTGAGCCATAGGTTTCAGATGCTGGATGAGGTTAAGGTTTTTAGAGCTGGTTAAAGTTTTTGGAGCAGGTGCCCTTTGATGATTATATCTTAGTTATTACTGGTCTTAACTTCACTAAACTTGCATAGATGGTGCGTCTTATGATACTGATGCACCTGGCAGGCTTGAATGCTGAATCTGAGCCATAGGTTTCAGATGCTGGATGAGGTTAAGGTTTTTGGAGCTGGTTAAAGTTTTTGGAGCAGGTGCCCTTTGATGATTATATCTTAGTTATTACTGGTCCTAACTTCACCAAACTTGCATAGATGGTGTGTCTTATGATACTGATGCCTCTGACAGGCAGGAATGCTGAATCTGAGCCATAGGTTTCGGATGCTGGATGAGGTTAAGGTTTTTGGAGCTGGTTAAAGTTTTTGGAGCAGGTGCCCCCTGATGATTATATCTTAGTTTTTACTGGTCCTAACTTCACCAAACTTACATGGATGGTGTGTCTTATAATACTGATGAACCCGACAGGCAGGAATGCTGAATCTGAGCCATAGGTTTCAGATGCTGAAGGAGGTTAAGGTTTTAAGAGCTTGTTAAAGTTTTTGGAGCAGGTGCCCTCTGATGATTATATCTTTTATTAGTTAGTTATTACTGGTCCTAACTTCATAAAACTTGCATGGATGATGCGTCTTATGATACTGATGCACCTGACAGGCTTGAATGCTGAATCTGAGCCATAGGTTTCGGATGCTGGATTAGGTTAAGTTTTTTGGAACAGGTCACATGTTTAATAAATATTAGTATTATTTCAAACTTGCATAGTTGATTGAACTATAATATAAATGAATCGCAGGTAGCTTCAGATGGAAAGCCTGATCTCCATTACCAAGGATGCTAAAGAATATATCTTAGTTATTACTGGTCCTAACTTTACTAAACTTGCATGGATGGTGTGTCTTATGATACTGATGCACCTGACAGGCATGAATGCTGAATTTGACCCATAGGTTTCGGATGCTGGAGGGAGGTTAAGGTTTTTAGAGCTGGTGTTTCTGGAGCAGGTGCCCTTTGATGATTATATCTTAGTTATTACTGGTCTTAACTTCACTAAACTTGCATGGATGATGCATCTTATGATACTGATGCACCTGGTAGGCTTGAATGCTGAATCTGAGCCGTAGGTTTCGGATGCTGGATGAGATTTGTTTTTTTGGAACAGGTCACATAATTTATAGATAATAGCTTGCATAGTTGATTTAACTATAATATTAATGAACTGCAGAGGTAGCTTGAGATGCAGATCTCCAATATCAAGGATGCTACAAAAATTCTCCTATCTCAAACCTGCTTGATAGATGTGTTCGTTGTTAAATGATATAATATGATTCCTATGATATAGTATTGTATGATATGATACTCTATTGTTTTATATGATACAATATTATATCATATATTATATTGTAAAAAGTTATACGATACGATATGATATTGTATCAATTTTTTTGTACATTATGATATGATATTGTATCATGATATTGTTATGTAAAGTTACTAAATTGTTTATTATGATACAATATTGTATAATATGATTATATTATATTATATACTATTTTATCACATGCTATTGTTTCATATGATATTGCAACAAATAATATTGTATGATATGATATTGTATTATATATATCGTATCATATGATACGATTTTATGATACGATATCATATGATATGATTGTATGATACGATATTGTATAATATGATATTGGTTTATATAATATATTATTATATCACATGAAAATGTATTATATGATATTGTATAATGTGATATTGTATCATATAATACAATATAGTATAATGTGATATTGTATGATATAATAAAGTACTATATCACATGATATTGTATCAATTGATATGATACAATGTATCTAATTTTATTGTATCATATGATACAATATCCTATTATGTATCAAATATGATACAATATCATACAATACAATATCATACAATAATATTATACAATATAATATCATATGTTACAGTATTTGATGTATTATGTGATATTATATTGTATCATATAATATCAATATCATAATATATAATGACATTGTTTTATGTGATCAAATACAATAATGTATAACAAGATGCAATGTCTTATCATATGTTACAATATCATATTTAATCATTATTTATTACAGTATTTTATTGTATTTTATGATATATATTGTAGGTATCATAGGATGCAATATCGTATTTTATATTATTGTATTGATAATCATTGTATCATATAATACCCTATGAAATGAACATATGATTATTGTACAATTTTTGAACATATGATATAGTTATACGATATTGTGTCAAAACAGTATCCATGTATATCCAAGATCATTATTAACTATGATTTTCAAATAATATGATAAAGGTGGTCTCATAAAGGTGATTCCTCATAAAGGTGATGCCTCGTCTCGGTGAGCTTTGTAATCTGTGATTACCTATGTTTTTTCTATATCTATTGTTTGTATTTATAAAATTTAAACAATCGATAATGGTATTGTTTTTGACAATATCGGATGGTAACCGTCCGGGTGCACGGAGTTTTTCATGGTTAGTGAGCACCTGTTGTTTATTGAAGAATTTGTACGTACGAGTTTCACGGGCCAATACTGTTTGGAATAAGAACTGTAAAGGATTTGTTTAAACTTTTTTGGTTAAGGAAATCACTTTAGTTTCAACAAAATTTACCCCTATGTCATGCCACGACTCAACGAAAACCAACGTAATCGTGCTGTTGGGCTGCTGCAAGCTGGAATGGCACAAAATACTGTAGCAAGACACTTTGGAGTTCATCGGAACACCATCCAGTCATTATGGAGACGTTTTCAACAATCTGGCAACACCCAGGATCGACCGCGCTCTGGGCGACCTCGTGTGACGTCACGTCAACAGGACAACCACATTAGACTTATGCATCTGAGAAATCGTTTCCAGACAGCAAGTTTGACTGCCCGTAGCATTCCAGGGCTTCGACCAATTAGTCCAAGAACTGTGCGTAATCGTCTGCGCGAGCAAAAAATCAGACCAATTTTAAGACGTCCAGCGGTGCGCCCAGTACTGCTTCAACGTCATCGTATCGCCAGACTAGCGTGGTGCACACGACATTTGCGATTCAGAATACAGGACTGGGCCAATATTCTGTTCACTGATGAATCCAGATTTCATTTGGATAGCAGTGACGGCCGTTGAAGAGTGTATCGTCGCGTTGGGGAGCGTTACCAGGACGCTTGTGTTGTGCAACGTCGACAATTTGGTGGAGGTAGCGTTATGATGTGGGGTGGAATATCAGCACGTGGAAGGACCCCTCTACAAATTGTCAATGGAAATCTCACCGGCGTACGCTATCGAGATGAAATTATTCAGCGTCATGAGATACCTTTCATACAGAGACATCAAAATCACATCACTCTGCAGCAAGACAACGCAAGGCCACACGTTGCACATGTTTGTTCAACAGAATGTCGATGTCTTGCCTTGGCCAGCTGTTTCCCCCGATTTGTGGCCGATCGAGCACGTCTGGGATGAAATGGAAAGACGTTTACGCCGTTTACCAAATCAGCCAGTGACATTGGCTGATTTAGGCCAGGCTTCAACTAACATCTGGAACAACATCCCTCAAGCATTTCTGAAACCTTTAGTGGCATCAATGAGGCGTCGCTGTCAAGCATGCGTGAACGCAAATGGTGGTCACACGCGTTATTAATTTTGTTAATTCAATTTCAAATAACAGTGACTTTCGAGTGTGCTGAAATTGACGTTATTCGACGTTGACATTAATGTGTTATGAGATGTTGTTACGAATACATGTGTTAACAGTGTAACAAAAAATGAAATTTGTTCATTGTAATTTTTAAATGTTTTTGCGTATATTAAATAATGCACAGTTTCTTTTTTCCGCTAGTATACATAGTAATGATGAGTAAGAATGCCTCTTTTAAAATTGTGCATTTCATGGTTCCTGGGTCAGGAGTTCTTGTGTTAGGGTGAGGCTCTAATGATAATATAGTGAAGATGCATTAATCCTTTTAAATCTTCTCCTTTGCTCCTAAGTATTTAGCAGATAAACTATAAGTACATAGTTATGATGAGAAAGAGTGCCTCTTGTAAAATTGTGAAGTTCATGACCAGGTCAGGGGTTCATGTGTTAGAATGGGGCTCTACATGATTGCAGTAATTTGTTGAAAATTTCCTGTGCTCCTGGGTATAATCCGATGAATTAAGTGCGTAGTTATGATGAGGAAAAGTACATGTACCTAGCTCTTCCCAAATTATGAAATTCATGGCCCCTGGGTCAGGGGTTATTGTGTTAGGGCAGGGCTTTAATGAGTATATAGGAGAGGGTGATGAATTTTGACCGATTATTTTTTTAGTACTTGGACAGGATTTTAGCTCAAATTTTTAAAATAAAATTTATTTTTTCATTTTTGATGTCTAGAATGGTCAATATGGATGTTTTTAATGCTTTGTTTAAATTTGAAAGTCTTGAAATATTGAGTTACAAAGGTTAGAATTCTTTGATTTGTAAACAACGCTTGAGTCCTGTAATTGTTTACATATATGTTGTATAATATTGGTATAAGCTTCAATCTAACGTTCTTTTTTGTCGTTGATAAAATTATTTACGAACACTCTTCATAAGTTCGTCTTTTTTGCCACAAGTTATTTTGTCAAACAAATAGTAATTTTTGTACTTTACAATATTAGTAAACAAATATAAGACTCAATCTTTGTTTACATATTGACTTCTTTACTCTGTATCTCGCTTGTCAAGTGACTTCTAACACTCAAATTTTGGCGAATCATTCAAAATACACAAGTAAACTACTTTATACATAAAAATCAAAAATAATTTTTTCATATGAAATCGTATCTAGGTCCCTTTATCCGATAAGATTTGTTTCATTATGTCACTATGTTATGCTATTATTTTTTTGATCATTATTTTTTTTTTAGAATTTAGAAAGTTTATTGGCTTAAACAGTTCCGGAATATTAAAATGATTTCATTAGCCTTGTAATAATTATAATGCATATATATATATATATATATATATATATATATATATTGCAAAAGTCACACTGCAGTTACTTAGGTGACTGATAAGGCCCATGGGCCTCTTGTTGAGATTTCTATGCGATCATCCTAAATTGTTGAAATTGTAAACCCTGGACTAATACTTGTGGCCCAAGAGGGGTTCAAACTTTTACATAGAAATATATAGCGAAAAAGTATAAAAATCTTATTCTCAAGAACCACATATCTGCATGCGCGGATCCAGAACATTTTTCCAGCGCGGGGGGGGGGGGGGGGGCAGTCATGATTACATTGTTATCATAATTTGTGTATAGCGGTCTATATGGGTCAAAGAAATGGAATGTGATAAGAGGGACTATGCATGGTCAGCAAAATCTTGAATATCGTATTAAACAATCAAAAGGGAATAAAAAGAAAAAATTGCATAATTCTTTACATTAAAAAATGTGTATATAATATGTGAATGAACTGTTGGATTTTAGAAAAAAAAAATCGCAGGTGCAGTTTGTTTAAGATTTCTTTCAGATAATAAGATTCATCTTTTGTGAATAATAATCTTTTTAAAAAGCCCAAACATTTTCATATCGTTTTATTTATGCAGTATCACAGTTTAACTTACACATATTAAAAATATTAACAAGTATACTAATGGTTAACAATAACAGTAAATTTAACTAATACACGATACAATTAAATGAAAGTACAACAGGGAAGGAATCATAAAGAATGAGGTTTTTATTTTACTAGAAAAAAAAAGATTGAACCAAAAATTAAACTTTTTTTTTGTTCATAGGAACAGTGTGAATATCAAAGGAGTATATTTTTTGAGCAATCTAATTTTTTATTCAAACACGGTGGATTCCAATTGCGGTCAATATTTGAAGTTCACAATTTCTATCATTATACTCTTCTCAATTGATCACACAGATGGTTAAGAAAGAGATGTCGTTGAGAGAAATATCCACGGCATTTGGAACACTTCATGATTGGATGGAATCGTGTTTCGTTTGATGATTTGACCAAATTTAAGAAATTCTTGATTTTAGGCGGTATGGTACTCATTGTTTTGTAATCAATGCCCCGACGCACAACAAAATCTGTACACAGTTTAAACAAAGGCTCCAACGTCACTTTCTTTTCCGTTGAGTAGTAAGGCTTGAAATCTCCGAGAAGATTAATTTTTGATCGCTGGTCACGAAGTGCGCGAAAAATGTATTGCGCCCCCAGGCAACAAACATCTGGGGGAGGGGCCAGAATGGGATTGTCCTCACACTCTAATGTTCGTAAGCTTGTTAATTCTAGAAGTCCAGTTGGTAAATACTGTATTTGGTTGTGTTTCACATTCAACGTTTCCAGCGATTCCATTAAGAGAACTGCCATTGGTATTTCATCAAGCTCATTGTAGGAAAGATCGAGCACTTTTAGTTTGTGTAACTCTGCTAGCTGGCAGGAGATAAATTTTATTTTATTATGACTCAGTTCCAGATGAACAAGGCTTCTGAATTTCGCTACTGCACCGGTGACATAGTTCAAGTCCGTGTGATGTAGAGACACTTTCCGAACAGAATTTGGAGTCCGATGTTGATTACATTCTCTCTCAATCTCATAAACATTCAGTTGCCCAAAGTCTAACGTTTTCGATTTATAGCTGTTTCTGCCTTTAAGGTCACTATATGTGGAACAATCGGAGTCGCTCTCCTGACTTTTGAGACAATGAAAAATTCTTTGTATCAAAGGACTGCCAGGTAAGTCACTGTCTCCTGCTAAATAAATTAATAATGCATTCAGATTTTTAAAGTTAAGCAGAGAAAAAAAATTAAAAATCAGCACAATGCTAGTGATGAAATTATTAATGGCTGTATCTTCAAACTATATCCTGTTAACCTTTGCATAGACTTAAAAGGAGCAAGAACTATAGAGTGAATCAGCTGCTTAGAAATTATACCCAGCTGTGCTTCCATAGTTATTTCCCAATAAACAAACGATACACTCAAGTATACTATACTGTATGTTTTCATTCTAAAATACCGTGTCATGGTACATAAATCTTTTTCTCTCTCTCTCTCTTTTTCATGGGGGGGGGGGGGGGGGTAGTTAATTTTCCCTTCAAATGAAACATTGCTAAATTACCTTTGTTTACTCATGTATAAAATATACAGTATATATACAGATATAAACCTAATTCGTAAATACTGTTACAATTATCATATTCAATATGAAATATGGTCTGGGATATAGTTGAAAGGTTTTCATGATAGAGTTAACGTTGTAAGACAAATAATTTTTAAAACCTGAAAACGTACCTGTTTTCATCATCACGTCTATAAATATATCTGATATCTGGGTGGACGGTCGACATAGTTGTCAAAAATGTGCGTACAGCGGCCCATACGGGTCAATTTTACATGTTCCAGAGATAATATAGGGCAGTCCGCTTTTAAAATATCATAGGGCAGGAATCACAAAGCCATGGGTCTTTATTTCAACTGTCTTGATTAAATAAAAAAATCGCCAGAAGTTCTTATCACATCAGGTTTTATACAAGTGAACTGTCAAGTCAGATTTTTACATTTTTCTTTTTCAGCTACAATGTAGTATTAAATTACAGAATACCAATAGAGTTTCCAATGGGTTGCTGGATTGGTCAGTAGGATGGACAGAGGTTTGCCAGGTGTCAAATGGTCGATTGTATACTCGAGTGCATAGATTTGGATTTTTTTTTTATTAAGTTTCAAACTAATTTTATTGCACAAAGACAACTTCTCGAACACGTTCTTCTGTTAGTCTTTCTATTCTAATATTATCGTCTAATTCTGTCGGTATAATTCGACGTTATACTTTTATATACTTGTTTTAAATCTGTACAAACAAGTTGGTGCATGCATGCAAAAGGTTAATGAGGAGAGAACATGGCTTGCATTAGCAATCTCTCAAATTTTAAAAAGTATGAGGATAACTGCATGATGCCAGTCATATATTTATTTCATCTTTCGTGTAGGTATGAAGGTAGCAAGCTTTTCCAAAAAGAAAACAAAACAAAAAACACCACCCTCCCCCCCCCCCCAAAAAAAAAAACAACAACAAATAGATGACCCGGATTAACCCGTTTGAAACACATAGAAAATCATTTTGCAGTTTTATTTAACATCATTTTTTTTTACTTTTACGCATTTTATGCAATTGTGTTTGGCAAACATTTATATGTACATATTTACATTTGGTGTATATTTTCCCTTTTGTTAGCATTCAAAATCGATGACGTTCAATTTTCAATAACAAAAGTAATTCCTAGTTCGGAGTCTGTATAATCTTTTATTTTTGAAATGAGTGTATTAGTATTATTTATTTTAAAGAAAGTTGTTCTTTTTAGCAATGATAATTAAGAAGAGAAAATATTTAATAAGGGACATATTTTGGACGCATGACCAAGGAATACAATTTGAAAAAATACTTTATGAAATATAATATTTAAAAAAGAACGACCTGAATATGTTTTTGGTTTTTTTTAAATTGGAAACTTGAACAAAATCGAAATGATTGATCGACTTGTCGAAGATGTAGTATAAAGTGTCAATTTCCGTGTTCATTCCAACAGGAAGAAATAAAAACCCCTGAAATACACATTTTGTACATGCAAGGAAATTAGTAATCTTCTCCAGATGTGTTCTTCATGAACCTTTAATCCAATTAAAGGGTGGGATGGGGTTTCTTGAACATCACAATATCACATGCCAGTCTATCCTTGACTGACATTTTTTTTTAAATAAACACTTCCTCAATATTGTTTTATATATAGACATTATAGACCACTTTTCCGTTTAACTTCTCATACGATTTGAATTACAATGGACACAGGAAGTCTCCTTTATTCAACCGGAATTACCCGTTTACATTTGGAAACCAATTAAATCAAATGTTTTCGCTCTGTTTATTCAGAAGACATCTGAATATTAAAGTGATCACAACATTCAGTTGATTTTTTCTTCAGTCAGTGACATTTGTTTTGTTGGAACACCATGAATTCATCAAATGACATCACCAGTGCCATTCCGGGTTTTTCGGATCCGGGGCTATTTGACCGGTATCAATTTTTGACGGAATCCCCGGGGGTGGCGATCTCCCTAATTGTGATCCTCCTCTTGGCGGGTCTAATGGGGACATGTGGAAATATCCTGATTTTGTTGGCGCTCTGCGTGATGAAAAACATGAAATCATTAGAATCCATCTTCATCGCAAATTTGGCTATATCGGACATGTATGTTACTCTTGTGGCCGACGGTATGAGCATTGTTGGTAAGTATACGATTTTTGTTGCTTTCGATCTAAATATAAGATATATTGCTCACTGATTTAATGCGAGCCTTATTGCTTGCATGAACAGAACATAATATGCTTTTATTTTTACAGCAAAGCTAGAGGGCGAAAATTTCTTCAGCTTGTACCCAGGTCTTTGTCAGTTCATAGCGTACGGTTGCACGATGTCCTGCGTGAATTCGCTCGGTACAATTGCATTGATGAGTTTTAACCGATACATTTTCATCTGCCATCATCAATATTACGAGAAAATTTTCAAGAAACACACATGCATATTGATGTGTATTTCGCTGTACTGCGTTGGTCTTCTGCTGGTGCTTTTGAATTTGGCGGGAATTGGTGACCATTCTTTCGACAGAAAGAGCCTGGAGTGTATTTGGGATCGGATGGAAACCTACTACTACACTGTCGTTTTTTCGGTAACTTTGGTCTGGATTCCGGTTGTCGTTACGGGGTTCTCGTATCTTAACATCTACCTAACAGTGACCAAAAGCCAAAAAAGGATGAAAAAGCACCAAGTTCGAGAGCAGCCTTCCAAATCCTCCATCGGTCTGGCGCGAACTCTGTTCATAATTTACGCGGTTTTCGCCACCTGCTGGATCCCGTATGCTCTCATTATAGTAGTCGACAGGAACGACACTTTCCCATATGAATCCCATCTGTATGTGACCGCCTTTGCCCACCTCCATCCCTCGATTAACTGGCTCGTCTACTACTTCACGAATACCAAATTTCGTCGCGCCTTTGACAAAATTGCAGGTTTGCATCGCGTCTTTGGAATTTGCAGACGACAGCCGCCGGAGAGTGTCGACTCCACTGGGGTACTGAGTACTTCTGATTCTCATGCCAAAAACAAGATTACAAGTCTGGCTACCATGTCTTCCGGGGACGATTTCCCTAGTAAAGACACACCAACGAAAGACAGTGCAGATTCGTACATGTGAGGAGATTTATTAAATCTCATACAGAGCTACTTGAGAAAAAGCCAGGCATATCTCAATCTATTCTAATATGGTACGTCATGTAAAATAGAAAAAGAAATATTGTGGAATCATTAGATTTTGTGGTGGCTCAAATTTCGTGGAATTCGTGGGTACCACTCACCCACGAATTAACATCCTCCACGAATAAATAAATTACGGCTATAAAGTCTTATTTCCATTTGTAAGTTTAAGAGAATACACGAAATTACGTCCCCACGAACCTGTAAAATTGAACAATTTTATCCAGGAAAATTGGCCCCCACGAATTTAAATGATTCCACAGTAAGTACAGTGTATAAGAATTCCCAAGGCTGGGGAATAGAAAACATACAACGAGTTAGATTCAAATCACATGATATCAAATATCATGCCATGGTATGGACATTGATCTATATATTAGACCCTTTTTGTTGGTGAAATTTGAGACGCAGTAGATATATTACGTCATTCCAACATACGTTGTTTCGTCACCAAAGTAACAATGTCTGAGCGATATATAGCCAAGCACAATGAGACAGATATGATTTTGAAAACATTTCTGTCGCGTGTTTTATTTTATTTTTTAATTTAATTGATACGAAGTGTTACCACTTACATTTGTTTTAAATGTTTCCTTTGATCATAATTTATGTACTCCAATTGGAATCATCAATCAATCAATGCTGTTTTCAATATGTGCTTATAGTATAGTGTGTATCATTATCAAAGCATGTGCGATTTTGATTTCGGGATTGAACGGAAATGAGCATTTCTTTTTTCCAAGATGGGTGTATATATAGGTTTTTTGAATATGATGTACCGGTATGTACATACATTTCTTTTTTTAATATCGCAGAAAATAACCACATAAATAAAGATCTTTATCATCATCATCAATTTATGTTTGATTCTTTTTAGCTCACCTAAGATGAAAGCTCAAGTGAGATTTTCTGATAACATTTTGTCTGTCGTCCGTCTGTCCGTCCGTCTGTCCATCCGTCTGTCCGTCAACTTTTCACATTTTCAACATCTTCTCCAGAACTACTGGGTCAATCTCAACCAAACTTGGCACAAAGCACACTTAGGCAAATCGGATTCAAAGTTGTGAAAATTAGGTGCCACGCCCTTTTTCAAGGGAGATAATTAGGCATTATTAAAAAAATTAATTTTTTTTCAAAAACCTTCTTCTCAAGAACCATTTGCCCAGGAAATCTGAATCTTATTTGGAAGCATCCTCAGGTAGTATAGATTCAAAGTTGTGAAAATCATGTCTCCCGGGGGTAGGGTGGGGGGTCGAATTTTTACATAAAAATATATATGTAGTAAATTTTTAAAAAATCTTCTTCTCAGAAACTAATCAGCCAGGAAAGCTGAAACTTAGATGGAAGCATCCTCAGGTTGGGAAGATTCAAAGTTGGGAAAATTATGACCCCCGGGGGTAGGTTAGGGCCACAATGGGGGGGTCAAATTTTTACATAGGAATATATAGAGTAAATCTTTAAAAATCTTCTTCTTAAAAACTATTTGCCTAGAAAACTTAATCAGCTAGAAAAGCTGAAACTTGTTTTGAAGCATCCTCAGGTAGGGTAGATTTAAGTTTTTTCAAATCATGATCCCCGGGGGGTAGGGTAGAGCCACAATGGGGGTCGAATTTTTACATGGGAATATATAGGGTATATATTAATATATTAGAGTAAATCGTTATAAATCTTCATCTCAGAAATTAATAAGCCAGAAAAGCTTAAACTTGTGTGGAAGCATCCTCAGGTATGGTAGATTCAAGTTTGTTCAAATCATAATCCACGGGGGTAGGATAGGGTTACAACGTGGAAAGGGGGCAAAAATTTACATAGGAATATATAGAGAAAAAGCTTTAAAAATCTTTTTCTTACAAACTATTTGCCTAGAAAAGCTGTAACTTTAGTGAAAACAACCTCAGATTGTGTAAAAAAATCTGAATTTTGAGGAGTGGGGCCACATTGGGGATCCAATTTTACAAAGGAAAACGTTTTAATTATTCACAAAAACTGAAATGTTATATGATTTTACTTATATGCAAACATTTTGACATATTGTTGATTCTTTAAAATGTTTTAGACTTTGACCTCTGGTGATCCTTGGGCCTTACAAGGGGTTCAAAGTTCAATGTAGGTTTATATCCCATGTATAAACAATTGTTTAGGATCGATCTTTTTGAGAACTGCAATGCTCAACATGTGATATGACTATAAAATCATCCTGTTAGAAAAGGGACTTGATTATAAACATAAGAATATCCAGGGAGAAAAATGTTTTTATATTTATACAGGATCTACACGTATTATACTACATTGTCAAGAAAGTTTGTATTATGTCTCCATTAAGCTGATTTTATCATACGTATTGTTCCTCGGGTGAGCGATGTGGCCCATGGGCCTCTTGTTTCTTTTATGGGGGCGGGTGGGGGGGGGGATAGTTCATTTTTTTACAATCAAGAACTTCTAATTTTACAGTGTTTTAAAATGAAGTATCTATGTTAGAAAATAAAATCAAAATATTACATGTACATGTATAAAGAATATTGCCAAGCATATTCAGTATATTTTGTATAGACGGTTATGTACATAATCCATTTCTAATTTTGTACTTAAAATCTAATTAACCATAGTTTTATTTCATTTTAGTTATTGATCCTAATAGATACATGTAGTTGTTGTTATTATAGCCATATATATTGTAAGTTTTGAATTTACAAAATACATATGTACGTGACCAGACTTCATGTCTGGTCGAAGATTTTATAATGTCTCAGCCGTTCGATTTACGAAAAAATAAAAACAGAAGTACATATGAATTAACAGTTTCAGTTTACAGTCTCGCCAGTGCGACGCAAATTATACGCAACTATATGACATGTATCATCTTTCTTTCTTCTCCCCGACTGTTACTTCCCTGTCCTTCAAGGATTAGCTTCCCCTCTCCATTCCTCTCTGTCTTATTTTTCTTTCTTTCGTTTGTTTTTATCACAATAGGGAAGTTATTACCCTTAAATATCACTGCTCTTTGATCTTGTGTTGTTCTGTTCAGTTTCCTAAATATATCTAGATAAAACATGAGAAGAATGTCATTTCCTTACATTTACGTGTCTACTTTATACTCCTACATGTATGTATATACTTTTCCGCGTGACAGAAACGAAAAGCTCATCCCTAAAGTAAAAAAGGCGACAACAAATATTAATCATTACTATATGCCATTAGTTTTCATCAGTACACGTATTTAGTAAATATTACTAATAGTATTTGTCATGCAAACGAAATTTATACGGAATTTTTCACAAATAAATAAAACAAAATCAAACAGTTGTAAAACAGAGATCGTAAAAACATGGCTTAATTAACATGCACTTATATTATCTGGCGAAATCGGGGAAATATTACCGCGTATATCAGGGTTTTTTTTTCGCGTATCACAAAATTTGCGAAAATGGAGAAAATGTGTAACTAAATGTGTAAATTTGCGACAGTCAATTTTTGCGATTTAAAAAGTTTCTTCTAGCATAATAATACGTAAAATTTCTGTGTATTGAGTATTTTAAGATGTAAAAGTAATCGCGAAAAAGTGAAAATTACATGTAGAAATAAATTAAAAGATTTACTTAAACACGCACAACAAAATAACATCTATAATAATAACATCACTATATTGTTGTTATAAAAAGGGGTAATTTTTTGAATTATGTATATCTAATAGACATTATTCAATTGCATCTAAACCATGTTGATTTCAGAGTTAAGCCTATTCTTGCCATGCAGTTTCCTGTTCGACGTAAGCTGATACAAAAAAAAAAAAACCCAGAAAAAACAAAAAACGTTTTCTTGATTCAACAAATGCTATCGTATGTTGTCTACATACTTTGTAACATTAAAAACAGCGGCAGTTTTTTTCTTCTAAAATATATAATTCATACAATCGCATATATATATATATATATATATATATATATATATATATATATATATATATATATATATATATATATATGGTTTGATTATAATAATATTTTGAGCACATTGTTGTATTGGTATAACCATTGTATTTACGTATCCTCGAAACTGTGAAACGTCACATTAATCTGCAAAAATTGATGCAAACGAATATTATTGAAACCACATTTAATTTACATGTATGTACACTTTCAATATTATGTATATTAAACGGTTTCATTGAATAAGCCGACATTGAACCTAAACAGACCCATGATTTGCAAGTTGTAACGCTAGTGGCGGTTATTGAGTAGAACAAATGGCCGATTTTTTTTATTAGTCTCGTTAAATCTGACAAAGCTCTAGACATTTGCAGCTTGTGGGACCTTTTTTTGTAGTAATACCCCTTTTGACTTTGCTACTATGGTAAGAAAAGTCACGCGAGGCGCGCCGATGTGATATTTCTAGTTAACCCACTACGATTGAGAGACGCGCTTTTATTACAAATCACTTAAAAATGCTCAGATTTCCTTAGTGCGATGTTTACAATCATGTACGTTTTTTGTGTTTATATGTACTTCTTTTTGTTTACAAGTAGGTTTCGTTTATATGATAACATGTTGATTTTCCACAAGGAAATTTATATTAAAAAAAAAATGTCTTACTCTTGTTTAGAGTGATAAACTGTTCGAATATTCTAAACTTTTTAGGTACTTAACGCTTTAATTATTTGTTTTTTGTAGAGGGTTTACATAGTTTACATAGACTTTGTCTATTACCCACTTCATTTGATTTCTCAATAAAATATGTTTAAATAAATTAAATTATTCGTAATTCTCGAAAGATATGTTTTAAATAATAATAGTTTATTAAACTAAAACCAAGAGCTACAAATGAATTATTATAAGTGCCAAGAGAGAAAAATTAAGCTCAGAAATATAAGTCCCTAAATTCTCATATCTTTGGGAAATATTTTATGTAAAATATGATTTTGTGAAATCTGGTACAAAGTGGAACACCATTGCTCTTCGTTTAGACATTGATGAACGCAATCGATCTTGACACTTTCTATATATGATATTTTTTTGAAAAAGTGTATATTGCCTCTGAAATGGTATTTGCAAAACGCTTCAAATTCTTAGGACTTATAAATTATACAATTTTTAATTTGAAACGCTTAAATCATTTAATATCATTCTATACTAAATGTTCAAGTTCAGCTTCATTTTTGTATCTTCATGCACACATTTATAGAAATAGACCAAGTATATAGTTAATACATGTATATATATAGTAAATAATTCATAATTCATATTCATGACCTTTGATTTGGCTCAAAAAATATGAGATGGTTTTCTATATTGCTTGCCTTTTCGCGCGTTTCCTCTAAAAAACGGTATTTTCTATTGCATGCCTGACATTTCTATAACGTAACAGCCCTCAGGAAATTCATATCAATAACTCCTGAGAAAAACAAATTCTTCAATGCCGTCTTGATGGTACCATACTTAATAAAGATATTGATCCTACGATCGAAAATGAAAAAAACAACAACCCACCAATATGCACAGATTTGATTTTTTTTAACAAATTCTGGACAAATCTAGCGGTCAAATTCCTTAAAACCTTCCGTAAACAAATTATCATATTTATTACAGCAACGATAACGGATGTTGACCTTGCGAAAACTTGAAAACAAACTGCAAGTAGGCTGTCCAATAAAAAATTTCCTCAACTGATTTGCGCCCCGACCTTCTTACATACACACTTCAGAAGTATAGTCCCATTTTAATAACGCATATTAGCAAACAAACAATACCTTATATTTCTTAATCGTCGGCCCTGGATCTCTTTCCTGTGTAAGGCCGTATCAGTTTAATATGTTTATTCTCATCAAAATTATTAAAAATTTCCTTAATGACGGCACCATTGCCACCAATCCTCAGAAGATATATAAAACAATGCAGGAGAACAGTAAACGTATTGAGTCGAGCTCACAGGGAACGGATCATTGCTCTGAAACATCCGTTTGGATAAAGGAAAGGAAGAGGAAAACCAAACTCGCAAAGACGACCAATATTGCAATACAGTTACAATACGGTTGAACTAAACTCTGAAAGAAAATTATTGAAAGAGAATAATTGGAAGATTAAGGACCTTGCAAAGTTGCAAGGACAATGCTAGACGAGATGGTCATAAATGAAACAGTAGTTACACCTGCCGCCGGATCGAGGGCGTTCGATCGATACGAATTTGTATCCGAGTCCCCCGGAGTGGGGGTCCTAGTGTTGATTGTACTGATTGTTGCCTCGGTGGTTGGAGGGTTCGGAAACATTCTAATTTTGGTGTCCCTTTGGAAATCCAAGACGATGAAGTCTCTAGAATGTATATTTATCGGCAACCTCGCGATCTCGGACCTATACGTCACAATGGTGGCGGACCCAATGAGCATTGTGGGTAAGTTCAGCAATAACATTCTTTTTATTAATAAATAATTTCTTAACACAATAATTATAAAGACAAAACTTGATTATGTAAACGGTTTACATTTGGTTGTAAATATGGCGGAAACGTAGTTTTCTCTTTTCAAATCAAATGTCTTGCATAAATATGAATGAATAAATTAAGTTAGTCATCCTTCTGTATACTATCAGAACACAATCAAAAAAATCTTTTTTTTGTTTTGGGGGTAGAGTAAATGTTTATATTTTACCCCGTTAC
Source organism: Magallana ariakensis (assembly GCA_020458035.1). NCBI lineage: Eukaryota > Metazoa > Mollusca > Bivalvia > Ostreida > Ostreidae > Magallana > Magallana ariakensis. The sequence continues at coordinate 56,744,904 of CM035812.1, read as the reverse complement.
TAAAAAAAGATTTTTTTTATTATGAATAAATATAGATTCAGAAACGCGCAAAATAAGATCTTCGCTGATTTACTTGTTGAAAAATCAGAAACTATGTCACAATTTTTCAAGCTAATTAAATACGTTTACAGTATCTATCCATTATGATATTTCAGCTAAACTAGAAGGAGAGACTTTTTTCAATTCCATTACTGGGCTATGCCAGACTATCGCCTACGTATGTACCATTGCCTGTGTTAACTCTCTGGGATCCATCACTCTGATGAGTTTTAACCGCTACATATTTATTTGCCACCACAAGTACTACGACAAAATTTTCAAGAAACCAACTTGCATAGCAATGTGTATCTTCTTATATCTAACTGGTCTCACTCTCGTCTTGCTGAATTTGGCGGGAATTGGTGACCATTCATTCGACCGAAAGAGTCTGGAGTGCATTTGGGACCGTATGGCCACTTACTATTACACAGTGGCCTTTTCGGTTCTCTTAGTATGGATTCCAGTTACCATTACGGGGATATTCTATCTGAAGATATACATATCTGTGCGGACCAGCACGAAGAAAATAACGGAAGTCACGTGCTCCAATCACAACCGGAAGGCAATCAAACTTGCGCGCACGCTGTTTTTCATCTATTTGATTTTCTCTTCCTGTTGGATACCGTATGCTTTGATTATTGTTGTGGACAGGAATGACACGTTTCCTTACGAGCCTCATCTAATCCTCACTGCCTTCGGCCATCTTCATCCTTCGATCAACTGGCTCATATACTATTTCACGAACACCAAGTTTCGCAAAGCCTTCGATGAATTGGTGAAACTGAACAAACTCTTTGATTTATGCAAAGCGAAAAAGAAAGAGGAGGCAATGGAAATGACCAAGACAACAACAAACTCTAACGATATATTAACGACAACCCAACATATTCTTGCTTCTTCTACAACAGAGTGAAACCAAACTTCCGTAAGCGTAGTTGATCTTTATTTAAACATATGTATACACAGTTCTTGACATTAAAATTTGTTATATGAAAATAAGTATATTAGCTGAATATTTCAGCGTCTTCATTTTTAACAAGCCCATTAATTTGAATACGTAAAGAGGCTGCAGTAGCCGAAAATCTGAGGAAAGGGAATCGTTTTGATGTGCAATTTTATCCATTTACAGATTGTTAACTTGTTGTTGGAACAGTTTTTGTGATTTGTAAAGTTCTTAAAAGCAATAAAATGAATGAGAATCGTGAATTACAAAAATAAAATGATTTCCGGGAACAAACATGGAAATCTTTAGGTGTAGTTATGAAGGGTCTTTTTTGCATCATAGTATCCTATAGTGCAATACACATTTTGTGAATTTACGCAAACGTTTCCTTACGCGGTAAAACTTCACCATGTCAAATCAAGGTTTACAGAACGTTTATGCATGGTACATGCAGTTATGATACTTTATAACAATGATTTAATTGCCTAATAATATCAATTAATTCGAATAATGCCACTAACCTCAATTTAAAAAAAAATTGTTGATAGAAAATTGAATTTAAAATGAATACATCAAAAAGCTACTGATAAAATATATGTAAGGAACAAGGAATCATTTCATAGAGAAATAAATACAAATCAATCACATGATCAAATCTCACAAAGCCCTAGGGGTTAGGAAGGGACCCAATGGAAGTTCAAAGTTTATCAGAGAAATAAATAGAATACAACTTTGAAATACTCCGCCACCGACTCCGTCCGACACAAAATCCCTGTAAAAATCAATGAATAAATCTCAAGTAGTATATATGGGTAAAGTGCTAAAGATTTAAGAATTTACATTGCATACGCCTATCTGTAAAACATTACCTAAAGGTAAACAGAGGTGGACAGACTCGGAAGCGTGGCATATCCCGGAAACAGAACCGACTTATATTATAACGGGACCTGTTTCCACCCACTCACGCAAAGATAAAAAGGACGGATTATTGGTCGGACTAATTTCAGTTGAAGAAAGATTATACAAGAGATGTTTATGAAATTGAAAAACCTGTAACTGTTTTCAAGCCTCATATTAAAGAGAAAACATATACATGGTGTCCCGATGGAATCATGGAAGTGAATTATCAATTTTAAATATCATGTCATTATATAGGTTAAATTTCATACTCTTTATGTGTGTTCAATTCGAGATTTTGAGAACATAATGAGGAGAATAATAACAAATAACGGGTTTTGCTCTGTTAAACTAAAAAAAAAAAATAACCATTTTAATGTATGTGTCAGTATACTGGTACATAACCGATATACGTATATATATATATATATATAGGTGGAGCGGTGCTCACTCAAACCCAATACAGATACGGCGAGAAGCCGGTTTGGCAAAACGATTTTCAAATTAATACAGATGCTTTTGGATTCCGTTAGAAAATGAACAGTACGGGAATCATCGGTCGCTTTCAGTTTGTGGGTGATTCTCCTGTAGTCGGGTGCTTCCTGGTCACTGTGCTGGTTCTGGGAACAGTTTTCGGAACCTCCGGGAACATGTTGATTCTGATTTCGATCTGCAAGATTATCAGGATGAGATCTTTGGAGTACATCTTCATCGCAAACCTGGCTGTCTCGGATATGTTTGTTACCTTAGTTGCAGATCCCATGAATATTGTTGGTAAGTAATTTTGTTTTTCACGTTAACAAATGAGCATGCAAAGTCTTATTATAGAAAACTGCCTAATAAGTAATAACACTAACATAAACTTTATTAAGGAACCTCTTATTAGACAGAAATATCATGCTTTTAAAATTTTTATCATTTTTGCGATCATTATATGAGCGTGTGTGTGCGTGTGGATCGATCGATCACTCTTTAGCAACTCCAATTAAAGATTTTGAAACGAAATTACTTGCAATGTCACAGGAATGAGGAAAGTCGTGTTGATTTGAAACGTAGTTTACTTAAACCAAATTGTCCATTTGATAATTCATATTAAAAGTATTCAGTCAAATTGACGTACATGTATATAATGTATTAAACTATATTTGATTTAAAAAAATAAATAAAAATACATGTTTGTTATAAAGAAACTAATCATAGATAATGTGTACATTGTCCTTTTAAAGGTAATATATTTAGATCTTTATATGTACCCTTCAAATATAGCATTTAAAACAAGCAACCAATCCTTACAGTGTTTCAAAATTTGATACAAAAATCCTTTTCTGACAAAAATCCCGAAGCTTGTAAATTGATTTTGCATAGCAGATGAAGATTCATTAAAAAAAAATGCAGATTACTGTGACTCAAAGGTTTGTCTTCCATTCTGGCAGGTAAACTGGAAGGGGAAAGATTTTTCCACAAAGTCCCCGGATTATGCGAGGCTGTTGCGTACATGTGCACTGTATCTTGTATCGTGTCCCTGGGATCTATTACTCTGATGAGCTTCAGTCGTTTCGTTTTCATCTGCCATAACAAGTACTATAAGACGATCTTCAGAAAAGGCACCTGTATTGCCATGTGCGTCGGCCTTTATTTAATCGGAATTTTCCTGGTCCTCTTAAATCTAGCCGGGATCGGGGGCCATTCTTTCGATCGGAAGAGTCTAGTGTGTATTTGGGATCGGATGGCGACCTATTATTACACGGTGACTTTTTCCGTCGTTTTGGTGTGGATTCCAGTATTGTTTACGGGTTTATTTTATATTTGTATCTATTTAACGTTCAGGAAAAGTTGTAGGGTTGTTACGGATGTGACGTCACATAACCTGCAACGGAAGTCAATCGGCTTTGCGCGCACCTTGTTTCTGATTTACGCCGTTTTCACCACATGTTGGGTGCCTTACGCTGTTATCATCGTTGCGGATCGAAATGATTCTTCTCCACACGAATCACATTTGATTATTACCACTTTCGCCCATTTACACCCATCTCTTAACTGGCTTGTATACTACTTGACGAACAAAAATTTTAATTTTGCGTTCAATTCTATCATACCCATAAATAAATGCATTGTAAAGAAGATAACAAGAATTCGAGTGATTCCTGCGATTAAATGATAATCCAGACTTTTGGATTAATATGACTCTTTACGATTCTTTCTCTGTTCCTTAATTAATTGAACTGAATTAACCGAAAGCAAAATATCTCCAGCGTTTGGGAAACATTGAATTAATTGAATTAAATAATTGAAAATTGAAATAAAGTTCATGTTTGTATATAGTTTTGTTCGCTTTTTTTTAAAGAGGGTTGGATGGCCGTGGTCATTTTTGGACTATATTAGTCTCTTTAAGAAGAAAGCTTTGTATAAATATATATACGAACAAGAGGCCCATGGGCCACATCGCTCACCTGAGCAACAATAAACATAATAAAATCAGCTCTATGGAGTCATATACAAAATATCTGAACAATGTCGTATAATGGATTCTGTATTAAAAAAAATCCCCTGCATATTCTTATGTTTATCATTGAGCCCCTTTGTAACAGGGTGGTTTTACAGTCATATCACATATTGAGCATTGCAGTTCTCAAGAAGATGATCAGACTTAAACAACTATTTATATATGGATTATAAACCTACATCAAATTTTGAACCCCTTGTGAGGTCCAAGAATTGTCCAGGGGCCAGAGTCTAAACAATTTTAAAGAATCAACAATATGTCAAAATGTTTGCATATAAGTAAAACCATATATAATATTATTTGAGTTTTTGTGAATAATTTAAATGTTTTCCTTTGTAAAATTGGAATCCCCCCCCCTATGTGGCCCAACCCTACTGCTGAAGTATATGATTTTGACAAATTTTTATCTACACTATCTGAACTGACTGAAGCTTTTCTAGACCATTTGTGTTTAGAAGATTCAGAGAAGAAGATTTTTAAAGATTTACTCTATATATTCCTATGTAAAAATTTGTCACCCCCCCCCCCAATTGTGGCCCCACCCTACCCCATGGGATCATGATTTGAACAAACTTTAATCTTCTCTACCTGAGGATGCTTCCACACAAGTTGCAGCTTTTCTGCATGATCGGTTTTTGAGAAGAAGATTTTTCTCTATATATTCAAATGTTAAAATTCAACCCCCCCCCCCTCTAACTGACACCCCACCCTACCCATAAGGATCATAATTTTATCAAACTTGAATCTACCCTAACCGAGGATGCTTTCACACAAGTTACAGCTTTTCTGGCCGATCGGTTTCTGAGAAGAAGATTTTTAAAGATTTTTCTCTTTATATTCCTATGTAAAAATTCGACCCCCCATTGTGGCCCCATCCTACCCCTGGGGATCATGATTTGACACAAACTTGAATCTACACTACCTGAGGATGCTTCCACGCAAGTAATAACATTACTGGCCAATCAATTTCTGAGAAGAAGAGTTTTAAAGATTTTTCCCTATATATTTCTAATATAAAAACTCACCCCCCACCCCATTGTGGCCCCACCCTACCCCCAGGGATCATGATTTGAACAAACTTGAATCTACACTACCTGAGGATGCTTTCACACAAGTTACAGCTTTTCTGGCTGATCAGTGCCAGAGGGAAGATTTTTAAAGATTTACTCTATATATTCCTATGTAAAAATTTGTCACCCCCCCCCCAATTGTGGCCCCACCCTACCCCATGGGATCATGATTTGAACAAACTTTAATCTTCTCTACCTGAGGATGCTTCCACACAAGTTGCAGCTTTTCTGCATGATCGGTTTTTGAGAAGAAGATTTTTCTCTATATATTCAAATGTTAAAATTCAACCCCCCCCCCCTTCTAACTGACACCCCACCCTACCCATAAGGATCATAATTTTATCAAACTTGAATTTACCCTAACCGAGGATGCTTTCACACAAGTTACAGCTTTTCTGGCCGATCGGTTTCTGAGAAGAAGATTTTTAAAGATTTTTCTCTTTATATTCCTATGTAAAAATTCGACCCCCCCATTGTGGCCCCATCCTACCCCTGGGGATCATGATTTGAACAAACTTGAATCTACACTACCTGAGGATGCTTCCACGCAAGTAATAACATTACTGGCCAATCAGTTTCTGAGAAGAAGAGTTTTAAAGATTTTTCCCTATATATTTCTAATATAAAAACTCACCCCCCCACCCCATTGTGGCCCCACCCTACCCCCAGGGATCATGATTTGAACAAACTTGAATCTACACTACCTGAGGATGCTTTCACACAAGTTACAGCTTTTCTGGCTGATCAGTGCCAGAGAAGAAGATTTTTAAAAATTTACTCTATATGTTCCTATGTAAAAATTTGTCACCCCCCCCCCCAATTGTGGCTCCACCCTACCCATGGGGATCATGATTTGAACAAACTTTAATCTTCTCTACCTGAAGATGCTTCCACACAAGTTTCAGCTTTCCTGGCTGATCAGTTTCAGAGAAGAAGAATTTTAAAGATTTACTCTATATATTCCTATGTTAAAATTTGACCCCATTATGACCCCACCCTACCCCTGGGGATCATGATTTAAACAAACTTGAATCTACACTACCTGAGGATGCTTCCACACAAGTTTCAGCTTTCCTGGCTGATCAGTTTCAGAGAAGAAGATTTTTAAAGATTTACTCTATATTTTCATATGTAAAAATTCGACCCCCCATTGTGGCCCCACCCTACCCCCGGGGAACATGATTTGAACAAACTTGAATCTACACTACCTGAGGATGCTTCCACACAAGTTTCAGCTTTTCTGGCCAAATGGTTTTTGAGAAGAAGATTTTTGAAAACTACTAACAAATTTTCAATGATTTTTTATTATCTCCCCTTGAAAGAGGGCGTGGCCCTTCATTTTAACAAACTTATATCCCCTTTACCTAAGGATGCTTTGTGCCAAGTTTGGTTGAAATTGGCCCAGTGGTTCTTGAGAAGAAGTCGAAAATGTAAAAAGTTTACGGACGGACAGACAGACGGACGGACTGACGCCGGACAAAAAGTGATCAGAAAAGCTCACTTGAGCTTTCAGCTCAGGTGAGCTAAAAATTGAACAGAAAAGTTATCTTTGCTAACCAGGGGTTTCTGATCCGCTACTCTCCTCGGAAACCCTTGGCAAGCGAAGATGCAGAAAAGATATCTTTTAGGTACAAAAATTTATAGATGTAGACCTGTACAGAATAGTAAAGAAATTTCAAAGCTAAAATAAATGGAATTAAATAATTTTCCCTTATTTAATGAAAGTGTAAGGCTAAAAAGTTCATATCTAAAATTTGAAGAAAGATCTGATTGTTAATCTATTGACCATCCAGCATCAATGTTGATAACTATGTAAATATAAATATAAGTCGCGGGTTTGTTTTCTTTTCCTTTAGTTATATAAACTGCAAAAAGGTGTGCGTGATCTTTCATTGTTGATTGTTTGTGATTTTTTTTAAATAAAAAAAGAAAAAAAAAAAGAAAAAAAAACCATCAGAAAAACTCTTCTCTTCAAATACAATAAATGAGGCACGTGAACATTTCCCAACAAATCAAAGGAAGTTAATAGATAAATGACTTGTATAATGAAGCAATGTCTTTTTATCGTGTAAAGAAGCATTCAATTCAACAAGCGGTCTTTAACCTCTGCGTTTTAGAAAATGCAACTGTCAATTTAGACGTAAAACCTTTTATTCATTGGATGAGTTGTAAATACGTAATTATCTAATACACAATAAATCAACAGTATGTTGAGTTTAGATCTACATGTAATAAGATTATATACACTTCCTCAAACATCACGTGTTGAGAATGAGTTTAATCCAATTAATGTAGCTGAAGTTGTCAACCCTCCGGTTCCCCAAACACGCACTTTTTCATTGTTATTCGCTAGAATTTAAACAAAAAGGGAAAGAAATATTCATGTGTGGGTTTTTTTTTTATATATATGATGGATACAACACGACACATGATCATGACATACGTGATTAAAATTGAGCTTGATGAATCGAGATTGATGCTTTGATGCGCTACTCAATACATGTACCATGTGACTTTACACAACCAATCTGCACCCAGTATGTCAAAAAAACCTTGAGTAAGACACTTTCATCCACGTCTTAAATTATAGTTGATTTATAGTGGAAAGGTGAATTAGAAATAGAAAGGGTGGTGGTGATTTTTCACCTTTTCTCCTTTCTGTGACCAACATCATCATGTTAGCAGTTAAAACGAACTCAATGTACATGTAATTTAAAAAACAATTTTCACTCTTCTCTCTTTTGATCAGATTTTAATTAAGTTTTATAACTTGTAACTAAGAGAGTCAGAAACTGCATGCAGTCTAAATGATGGAACCTTATTCCTATTGAATTGTATTTTGTTCCCTTTAAGGATAAGATTTTGCTGATACCCAAGACTGCACTTTACAAAAGAACTATTTTTCAGTTTTAATGAACAAAATTGATAATTTCTATAATTAAATTAGACTGAAGTATTGATCAGCTGTTTGAAATTTTAAAACATTGATTAATTTAGTCGCATGTCATCAGTTGTTTAATTGGTAAAATGATGTCTTGGTTTCCAATGAAAACGGCTTGGTTAAAGCTCTGACCCCTTGCTGCATTAGAAGTGAGGATGAGGACGTAAAAACTGCTGTATTCTGTACCAAGACTGTGTTATTAAATCATTAATGTTATACAGCTAGAAATGTCAAGACAAGTCAGGGCAGGATAATTAATTGATATAAGCTTAGACAGATCAGTTCCTGATGGAAAAGACCATGCACGAATATAACCCAACATGTATCCGCACCAATTTCATTTCCGAACTTTACTAACAAAATAATAATCTTCTTATTGATCTAATCAAACTGATATTAATAATTCATGTACTTTAAAATCAAAATAAGACCAGTAAAAACTGTTCTTCTGTTTTATTGTCCATTTCCTGCTGTGATCTAAATTCCAACATCTGTGAAATTTCATTGGTTTTTATATTGTTGATCTTATTCAATCTCCTGTTAACTTTGACATAAAACTCTCTTAGAGACTACCTAAAGCATGTACACTTATATAGTAGCAGTTATGTTAGTAACTAGCGAGGTCAAGAATTTTTTTACTTGTTCAGGAAAGTAACCAAAGCGTCTCGTAATGTAAAGTCACAACAAAGCCAGTGTGCTTATGGAATTTTAATTCAGATTTAAAATTACATTTTTCACAAAAACAAACCTGACTTTAGGGGCGCGGTCAGATGAAAAACCAAATTTATATAGTGAAGGAAGGGATGGGATTGTTTAGAGAACCATTGCCACTCTTGAGATATATATATGTCTCCGACTTGACGTTATTGGCGATTGATATGCTTCTTTTTATGAGTTGAACAAAATATACATTAATTCTAGTCATCTAAAGTGCAAAAAATCCTTAGTTCTTGATGATCATTTTGGATCAACATTCATCACATTAGGTTTTCAATGGGGAAGGGAACTTGACTACAAAACTCTGTAGTGTTGTCGGAGCTTTTGATCTCGCCATCGTCTCATACATGAATAAAAATATGCAGTAAATAAATCCTAATACATGTATATATTGGTTTCAAATCCCTTTTCAAACATTAATATAATGTTTTCAATGCCCTTCATCCCATATAACACCATATCTTAAGCCACGGTCGGCAGTCCTTATAGCTCTCTTTTACATATTGGACATTTATAATACTGTAGAATCATTAGAATTCCTGGTGGCTCAAAAGTTTTAGTTTTCCTGAATCCACCTCACCAAGTAATTAGAATCTTTGATGAATTACCAGTACACAACACAGAAATAATTCATCAATAGTACAAATAAATTCATAAAATTATATCCCATTCTAACCCCTCCCCCCTACTCCAACCCCGTGACCCTGTACAATGCACAGGAATTATCCCCCAAGAAATTAAATGATTCCTCAGCATTGTTTGCGATTATGATATACAACTTGGCAATGCTTTGTGAGTTGTTACAGCAGCTGTGTCACTGGTCTCCCTTCGATGTCGTCCATGAATAGCGTGCTAAAGACGTCATTCACAAAGTTAGGGTGGTATTTACAAGCTCTATCACAGTCCGGACAAAAGTTCACCTCACAGATCACTGGCTGAATGGTTCTCTCCCCTGAAATACAAAACAAAATAAAGTATAATATTTAATCAACTGTAAATAATTTTTTAAAATTTGATTTTCATAAACCCTCCCCTCCATGACCCCCCCTTTTAAAGCTATCTCCTCTGAAACATATCTTTAGTTTATAAAGTATTTGCAATTGTTTTTTGTTAATAATAGAAGTTTGTCACATTGAAAAAAAAATCCATCCTGTAAAAAGGAAACCTTATTACTGATAAATCTCTTCTCACAAATTGTGTGGTTTTTTAAATTTTATTTTTATGCCTTTTCATTCCATTTACTAAGAACACAAATTCACTGCCAATAGCAATAACCAGTATAAAGATATCAGAAGTTCCTACACAATGCTGAACAGCTGCCGATGAAATATTTTAATATATAACCATTCCCTGTCATACAACAGACAGTGTGCCTATAATTCATGAAATCACATGTAAATTTGTTAAGTGTGTTCTAATAATGACTAGTTCACAGATTCATCGACTTTTTTCATACAAAAAGTGTAAAAAAAATCAAGTTTTTTTTTTTTTACTAAGCAGCTTCTAAAACTTTCAATGCTAATGTCTTAAACATGCCTTGAACAAGTGCATGCTATTGATCTCTATATGACTGCTTTGTCATTGCAGCTTTCAATTCCATTTTTTGAAATCCAATGCCAGTCTCTCAGATGCTTACTGTCAGAATGGCATTGGGTTTCCGACAGTGCTTTTAATCCACACATATCATATTTTAAATTTGGTTATTTTTGGACATAGAAATTGCCTTTATACACTTTCTATAATTTTCTGTGAAGAATAGCCAAGTAAAGCATGAATTTTCTTTATCAAATGCTTAGATACACTTCAACTTTAGCCTCATTCTATAAGAATTATAGTACATATCTTGTTGTCAGGGGTGGGGGCATACCTGAGAAAACTTGCCTGCTTAAATCTTAACTTTTATTAAGTACTGTACATTTACGAGTGGCAATAATAAATTAAAAGTTTGGTTTTTCTATACCTTACTATTTCCCTTCTATTAACCTTGCAAATTATATACCCTTCTGCATACTTTACAACCTGAAACATTACACACAAACATCAACACATGCAGTTACATGTAAATCATTGCTCCCCCCTATTCCCCATTTTTTTATTAAACAAAAAATAATATAATACGAACCTTTAGAATTCTTCCTCCACTCTAGAAGTAGGTCAAGTGCGTACATGGCCCGAGCCTGGGGGCAGTCGGAGATGCCCTGGGGGCTGGGCAGGGCAGTTGCTGCCTGGAACATTTCTCGGAACATCTGGAAAATGTCCTCCTATAAAACATAAGACAACCTAGATCAACATGGTTTTATTAAGGTCTTGTGTTGTGCTTCAGATGTTGAATAATGTATGATCAGGGTATATATTGAATAAGTTTTTAAAAAAATTGTATAATTTTTTTTCAAATTTGCACAACTATGCTAAACAGTATGTATGCATCTTTAAACAAGATAGTTGAGTTTATTTAGTACACTTATTAATTCACAGACTGAGTTAATTTCATTTTCCTTCCCTTTCCAACTACAACCAGAATCCTAGTACATGTATATTGTTTAACCCTTTTTAAAGGTCGCCTAAAAGGTTGCCAGTAAGCAGTTGGTTATGAAGCTGTGTGTTTCTGTGGACCTATTATGAGTGTCTATTTCAAGCAGACACTTTGTCTACGCAATGCAGCTTTGCTCAGAGAGAGCATGTGATTGAAAAAGACCAATTTTTAAAAAAAGATATAAAAAAAGTTAAATGTATTGGTTCAATGGTATTGTGTTTCTTTGCATTCAAACCATTTTCTAAAACAATCAGATTTTGTCAATACATGTAATATACTTTAGTGGATTTTTCATGTACTGGAAAAATCCGATCTTTTTCATTTCAAATATTTCTTTTTTTTTCAGAACAAATTGTTTGCGGCCATTCTTTTGATGCAGTAGTCAGTTCATTCAATTACATGAAAATCCTTATTATTACCATATGGTTATACATTTATGCATATAGCCTATCTAAATAATTATTGTAAAAAATAAATGGCTGAGTCTCTTTCTCTAATGCAGCAATGTAATAAACAGCTATTGATTCACTAGTGAGTTAATAACTAAAATGAATTCTAGTTCATTGTCTCAGTGTTCAGCCAAATCAGTTTGACTTCTCTTTTTCATCGAAAAGGTAGCTAGTTCTTCATTTTCTAGCATGCAAATGTTTTTGAATAAATATACAGTGTATGGATTTATTTGTCCTAAGGTTATTTTTCATGACCATCTTCCTTGTGGACCTTTCTTTCTTATAGAAGAGTTTCGTTTCAATAATCTTAAATCAACAGCAGGAGACCAGCTGTATTAACTTCATAATTAAACATGATGACAGGGAGTGTAGGATTGAATTATAAATTAATGAAAGAAAAAGTGAGCAAGCTCACATACCCCACGCTTCCCTATTACTTGACAATAATACACATAATGAATGGCAAGGTATGCATTAAATACACAAAATAATTTAAAGAGCATAAAAAAAACTTCTCGCAAATATGCACATCTATTCCTTTGTCTTTAACAAAAAAAAATAATTCTAAGTTCAAAAGGGGCCAATATTTCCTTGAAAAAAATGGAATCAAGATATCCTGGTAATATGCACATCAACTCATTGTGTCCTAAATGTCTTCAAAGTTTCACTAAATTCCATGCAGTGGTTTAAGAGGAGTTGCACTTACAAAATGTTCATTAATATATTCAATTTATGGCCAAAATTCTAAGTTCAAAAGGGTCGATATTCCCAGAAAAATAATGGAATCAGAATTTCCTTGTACTTGCACATCTGCACATAGTGTCCTAAATGCCTACAAAGTTTCACTAAATTCCATGCAGCAGTTAGGAGGAGTTGCACTTACAAAAAATCAGGAGTGACAGACTGACTGACGGACTGAAGGACCAGTCAAAAACATTATATCCCTCGCAACTTCGTTTTGTGGGGTATAATAATTCTTAAAAGAATAAAAAAAATATTTTAAACAATGTATGAAGACTAGGAATATAGCTAGAACGCAAGAGCAATTTCTTAAAATTCACGCATATGCTTTGGATTCGCAGGTGGGTGGGGGTGGGCTAAGTTAAAGTCATAATATGAAACAATTTTTTTTTTAAATTAATATAAAACAAGATATCTGTGAGCTAATGCTCACTAGTGATACCCCGCTCTGATGTGAATATGCAAAATAAGCATAGCCGACATTTAACAGGAAGTTGACGTCCGATTGGTAAAAAAATATATCCCACGATATGGCATGCCTAAACAAAGAGTGTGTTAAAAATTTCAAACACCTGCGATAAATAGCTGCTGAGAAATCTTTGACGAAAATTTGTTTAAAAATTTTGGCCAAAAATAAACAAAGTCATCATTTAACAGGAAGTTGACGTCCGATTGGTACAAAAATAAATCCCACGATAATGCATGCCTAAACAAAGAGTGTGTTAAAATTTCAAACATCTGCGATAAATAGTTGCTGAGAAATCTTTGACGAAAATTTGTTTGAAAATTTCGGCTAAAAATATACAAAGTCTTCAATTAACAGAAAGTTGACGTCTGATTGGTACAAAAATAAATCCCACGATATGGCATGCCTAAACAAAGAGTGTGTTAAAATTTCAAACATCTGCAATAAATAGTTGCTGAGAAATCTTTGATGAAAATTTGTTTGAAAA